>LR751422.1:84315-173298 GCA_902729485.2 Mus minutoides | reverse complement strand
CACTATGTCATCAACGCTCAAAACCCGCACTTTGGTTCTGAGAGAAGGACCAGTTTCAATGCCAGGGATGCCTTGGGCAGCTTTCTTACCATTCCCATGTGTCTCCCATTATAAAACAATGTTGGTTGACTGCTGCTACATGACTAAACACCATGCCCTTGAATCTGAGGATACAACATTTATAATTTATTATACCATGGTCTCCGTGGGCCAGCAATCCAGATACACTTAGGTAGGTCCTCTGCTAGGTTATAGCTGAGGTAGCTTCTCTTTTGGAGGCCCAACTGGCAAAAGTCCACTTCTCAACTCTCTTGGCTTGTTCTTAAGAGTTGCATTGCACTGACTGTGGGTCTCAGAAGCTTCAAATCCGGAAGCTAGGAAGAGGCTTTAGCAGTGTGGGCACTGGGCTGGCTACCTATCCCAACGCTTTCACCGTAGGATGTTGGCTGGCTGGAGGTAACTGGAAAGTTCTGCACATACTGAAATGAAGGCAGTCACATAAAGGCATGGGTACCAGAAGATAAGCATCACAAGCTTATCTTCATGTCTGTCCATCACATAGGGAATGCTAATGGTAGAAAAGATGTATAGAGTACTGGGAGCCCGAAACAACAAACACAAATAAAGTATCCAGAACAGAGCCTGGAACATGGGAGGTGCTCAGTGTTTGGTTTTCTAGGCACTGCCTGGCCTGTGAGTGGCGGGATCTAGATTGGAATGAATGAATGAACGAATGAGGCTTCATTCCATGTTCACAGCTCACAGATTCTCCCCAAACAAACTTTCTTCAGAGTTGATCTCCTCTGTGGTTTCACATCACGGCCACGAGCTTTGATGTGGGTGGTGTGTTGAATGTCGGCTGTGGGTGGGTATAACGTGCCTTAGTCACGCATGCCAAATTTAAAACTCGCTGTGTTTTCAGGTAGGTGTCTATAATTGCCACAGCTTCTAAGTGAGAGAGTGATTTGTTTGCTGTCTTCCCATACAACTGTAAGAAACTGAGTTGGGAAGCTAGAAATAGGATTGAATAAATCCGATGGTATCCAGGTCTGGGTTTGTTAGAAGAGATTGGCTTGTCGACATCATTTAGAGAGTCATGAAACTGGAGTCATCTCAGAAGCATTGTGGCTAAGCACAGGCTCCCTGACTGACAGAGAATGGCACACATGTAATTGCCCTACTCTGTCTTGTATTTCTTCTATCCAGACTTTGCTAGAGTCTCAGGTAAAAAGGAGAAAGGAGTATAGACAAGAATATATATGCCTGTGGGATTTTAAAACTACACTCCTTCTAATAGAGAGAAGGAAAGCTCTTCCTTCTTCTTGAATCTGGTTTCTGCTGACCCATAGTGTTTGGTAGAAATGGTGGAAAGTTGTCAGTTTCTAGTCTTGGTCTGAAGATACTTAGGTCCACTTTAGTCTATGGGAAATTTGCTCTTGAAAACCAGGACAGCAGTTATCATTCACAGAGAAGATGTTAGCCAGGCCAGCTATCAGCCACTGAGCAGGTCGTCTCACTATGCATGCCACTCCAGTTCCAGTGCAACAGAAGCCACATTAGAAACAAATGATCTGTCCCTGCCACTTCCACCCAAGCTGCAAGTTTCATGAGCAAAAGGTCGATGGTCAGAATTTTATGACATTTAATTTAGGCCTGTTTGTTATACATCAATAAATAGCTAGAATGATACCTTCCAATTGGGTAGAAGAGCTCACAGTTGGAAATGGAGATGGACAGAACCAGATGTTGGTAGGATACGGACCTATTTCTAGATCTAGAAGGACATATGACAAAAGAGTCAGACATAGGCATCATTGCTGGAGAAGACTTTCTAATAAATTGATATCTAGGCCAAAATTGTAGGACTGGAAGATCAGCATGGCTGGAATGGAGCTGAAAGGTACAACACAAGACCCTGAGACACTTTCCAACCTCAGCTGCCCTCTGCATTCCGGTGGGAAGAGGAGAGTGTGGAGCTCACAGTCACTCTCAGGATGAGCAAAGCTAGGTAAGGAATTTGTTGTGACCAGGCCTTCTTATAGACCTCCCACCCCCCACTACTTAGCAGCTGCATAGAGGCTATAGAGGACAAGAGAGAACTCTGATTGCTTCCTGACCGAAGACAGGCTGAGAAACACTCCCTCAACAGTCCCGACTCCCTTTCCAAACTGCACTTCACAGGTGACCTCATTCGGAGCAATGTCGGCAGCGTTATTAATGGAGCCACATGCACTTGTCTTTCTCAGACCGCTCTATTTTTACATCTTTGTGGGGATAAAGTTTTTCCTTGCAGCAAAGTGTGCCTGCTGCAGTGCCTGCCCATCCCCTTTCTTCTCCTTAGTCAGGGAGAAACCTTGAGCAGAGGATCCTCGGTGCTCCCCTCTCATGTGCATCCCACCAGAGGTGTCCTCCCTCCTCTTTTCTTCAGATCCTTCTATTTCTCTTACTCTTCTCTCCCTGATTTTCCTGGCCACACCTTCAGCATCAGCATCATCTCAGACCTCAGCTTTATTTTGAACTCTTCTGAGGAAGAGGCACTTGAAGTTGGGAATAGGGGACCAAGGCTATGGTCCATGCGGGCAATATATTTAAATAACAGAGACTTCTAAAATATGCTAATGCATCAGTACTACCCTCGAAGACTAATTTTATTGGTATCTTGCTGTTTGAAATTACAAATAAACTGAAGAGGGAATCGAGATCTATTTATGTGATAACTTATTAGATTCAGGGACTTCATGGTTATATTAATAAAGATAGCTAATTGCACATGGAGATATTTACAAAGGAAGCTAAGGAGATACTGGGTTGGCAAAGGGCATGTGCAAGCATGAGGATCTGAGTTCAATCCTCAGGACCTACAGAAAAATGCTAGGCAAAGTGTTCCCAATTCTGAGGAAGCAGAGACTGGCAAATCCTGGGGCTCATTGGCCAGTCACACCAGGTAAATAGGTGGACCTCAGGCCCTGTCTCAGAAGAACACATGGGTGGTGCCTGAGGAGGAGCAGCACCCTCAATAATCCTATGACCTTTACACACACACACACACACATACATACATACATTTATGTACACACATATATGTGCCCTGCGCTTAAGTTGACATGACAGAAGCACCTGTATCCACTACATACACACACACAGAGAGAAAGACACACACAGAGAGAAAGACACACACACATACACACAAACACACACGCACACACAGCAGTATGTATAGGCACATGTATATACTAACATATTCATATAATCTCTTTGGTTTGGCAGCTGAAGTAAAGACACCCACACCCACACACTCTCCAACAACGAGCACACCAGGAGCTAGATCCTGACTTCTAAAACTATTCTCCAATAAAAGGAAGCAGGGAGAACGAGGAAGGGAGGTACAGAAACTGAACCGAGAGCACCGAGTGCTGTCACAAAGTAAGGAAGATTCAAAAATAATTTCGTACAGAACCTCAGTGCAATGGAATTATGTCAAAGGAGACCCAAATGAACTCTCCATAGTCAGGGCCTAGGAAATGTGAACAAGAGAAGAACGTCACATTATGAAGCCAAAGTATGAAATAAATATACCTGAGCCCGCATGGCATAGTGATGGTGACTGGGTAAATGGGTAGGGTGGGCATCTCCCATGCAGAATTCCAGATACTAATTTACTTTTGAGGAAGTGAACACAACTCCCTAATCCTTAAGTTCAGGCTGTGCTTAGAGACTTCTTCCAAAAGGACGAGAGGGACTTGGGAAAAATAGTGACCTTGCATTGGGAACACCTGGTAAGTCATAACTCAGCCAGCCAGGTGTTGGGGTTAGCAGCCACATGATAAATCAGGCTGATAGCACAGAACCTCGGTGTGGTGTGGAGAAATGCCACTTTGCCTCTGTGATCTCTCTCTCAACTGTAACTCCATAATCATCAGGAAACTCAGAAAAAAAAAATCCCAATTTAGGGACGTCTTGTCAATTCCTTCCCCAGTAGCTCTAACAAGGTTACCAAACACAAGGAAAGTCAGAGAAAAATGTCACATCTCCAGGAGACCCTGAGAGACAAGATGACTAAATGTCATGTGGAATACTGGTTGGAGCCTTGGAGCAAGAAAAGACATCAAGTAACAGCAAGGTAGCCGAAGATATACCATTTAATTAATAATAACATATCAATACTAGCAAGTTAACAGTTACAAACAGCCCTGGGAATATAAACTCAATGTTAGTAGTTAGTGTTGAGTCTGTGGGAAATCGCCATACTCGAGCTTCAAGATCTCATAATCTAAAAGCACACTAAGATTTAAACATTTTATTTAAAAACAAAAGCATTTCATGTATTTTAGTCATCTCTAAACAATTTGTCTTCTGATAACTAGGGAGGCTGTAGGTTCTTTGAAATCAGGGAATCTCTCTATGTGTGTGTGTGTGTGTGTGTGTGTGTGTGTGTGTGTGTGTGTGTGAGAGAGAGAGAGAGAGAGAGAGAGAGAGAGAGAGAGAGAGAGAGAGAGAGAATGTGTGTGTTGCTTCAGTATGCCCTGTGAGGTCCCATACCTAGTAGCTAGGCAACCAGCATTTGTTAAATCTGCTGTAATAGCCTCATAATATGCACTTTTAAGTAACATATTTCCTTTACAAGATGGAAATGGATTTAGTTAAACAAAAAGAAGCATACTAAAATCACTCATGACTTCCTGGGGTCTAAAAAGACCATTGGCAATGTTTTGATGTGTCTTTACACACTCTTTCCTGGCCACTGTAAAAGTGGAATTACATATTACTTAATGTTTTAAATCATGTTCTTATAAATAGTATGCTATAAACATTTCCCATCCCATTAATAATCACTTTGAAGCATAAAATGAAAGTTTTTAACAGCTGGATAATGTTTAACTGTTAAGTCGGGGCAAACCCCAAGACAAAGAGAAGGCAGGCAGGGTAAAGAGCCTCGGGAAATGTTAGGCAATGATGCTGGTGCCCAGTGCAGGGATGCTGCTGTGGTGAACGGAGGAGAAAGTAGATATACCTTTAAACCTCCATCCTAAAAACCAGAGTGTCTGGAGAGTTTATTTCAATGTCTTCTCTTCTCCCCTGCAAGTGACCAGGGTATGTTCACTGGCAATTTAGCAGCGTCCTAGGGCCATGCTGTATAATCGGCTCATTCGATGAGTGACCAAGGCTCAGGGGTTAGTTGGCAGGCTGTTGTGTCTTACATTATCAGCTCTAAAGTTCTTTCTGACCCATTTGAAGAACACTAGAGTGTGGCCAGGGAAGAACTATCTAGAGGGTGCTGTATGTCCCACCCTGTCCTCAACGCATTTATAAAGCACTGTGACAGGCAAGGTATGGGGACTGACCATTTGCTATAATTCCTTTACCAATTTCTACGTCTCAAAATCAGCTTCGATAGAGCCCACAGAATAAACCCAGCTTGGAAGGTCCTAAGTAATTATGCCCCTGTTTTTAGTTAGAGTAATGGTTATATGTGGAATCAGAAAAACAAACAAAAAGCAACTGCTATGTCCCAAACCCTTAAACACTATGTCCCTCTCAGACTTCGGAAGCCAAGTTGAATAGATAATTTTATATGAGTGGGATCCTGTGAGCAGTTACCTATTTTTGGCTGATGTGAGAAGGACATTTAGAAAACAATGAAGCTGACACGGGAGGCAGGCAGTCACCAAGTGTGGGATTAGTGTGCCCTGGGGATTTGAATAGTACGCAGGTGGCAGGTGACGAAGGCTGATATTTGAGAACTTTCTTCTGAGCAGAATTGTAGATGTAGGAATTGAGTGTGTAGGATAAACCAACGCCTATTCAGTGTGGCAGGGAGGAGAGCTATGAAATGCTGCCCTGGATGCCACATGTTCATGGCACTCACAACCCCACAGCAGCTATGGTTACCTGCACCAGATCAGACCAGTCAAGATGGCAGCATAGATGGTGAAGGACATGCAACTCTACCAAACCAAACCAAACCAAACCAAACCAAACACAACGGAAACAAAACAAAACACCTTACACCTGAGGAACATTTTTAGCAAAGAAATAGGATACAAAATTAGGACGTAAAAATCAGTAGCCTTTTTGTATACTTACACAAATAAACTGAGAAAGAAACGAAGGAAACCATTCACAGTAAGTAAACACACAAAATAAGATTCATGGGAGTGAGCCTAGGCAAATAAATGAAAGAGCACCGCAATGAAAACTTTAGGAGACTGGAATAACGAACTCCAGAAGGCACTAGAAGTAAGACAAGAAATAAGACCAACGCTTGACAGGTAGCATCTCATGAAACTGAAAAGCTTCTACTCAACAAAGGACACCATCAGTTAGAAACCGTCCAGCCAATGTGAAGATTGCCTGGAGTTTGTTGTTGTTGTTGTTTGTTTGTTTGTTTGTTTGTTTTTCTTAAACTAGAACAAGAACTGCTAAATGACCGAGATACACTGCCCTTGAGCATCTACCGGAAAGACTTCCTAACCTACCCCACAGATGTGTTCTCATCCATGTTCATTGCTGCTCCTTTCACAACAGCCAGGAAATGGACACAACCTAGATGTCCACCAACATGTGAATGGATACGGAACATGTGGTTCATAGATACAATGGAATATTACTCAACCACAAACAAAAATGCAATAATGAAATCTGCAGGTAAGTATATAGACTTGCAAAGGTTATACTGAGTGAAGTAATGCAGACTCAGAAACACAAATGTCACATGCTGTCACTTATGTTGATCATAGCTTTGAATTTGTGTGTGTGTGTGTGTGTGTGTGTGTGTTTAAGTTGGAGCAGAAAAGCTTTTCTTAAATATGTCTTCATTCTGAGTGAGTTTATGTCACTGAACCATATACAGACAATCTAGAATCACTGTGGTGCAAGATGGTAGTGTGAGATTTGAAAGTCTGGGTCCACATCCTGGCCCCACAGTTTCCCAGATACAGGGCCAATGATGACTCTCAGAACATTTCTGAATTGTAGTTTTTTTTCTATGTGATGGAAGAGACTATTAACAAATTCCCATCCTTCAGCCTCAACCACGTTGTCGTAAGTGAAACTGGAAAGATAGGAAGGCTTGGTGTAGTTGATAGAGTCACTATATGAAGGGCTGTCGTGGGCCCAAATTGTCATTGCTATGTAATTTCCCCGAAAGAAAAAAAGCTGTGAGAACTGAAAAAAACAGGTCATTTAATTGTTGTATCAATATTGTCACATTCACAAACTCTAGAATTAAACAGGAATCAAACCTCTGGGTGTGCCTTTGAGGGAGTTTCTAGGTTGACTAACTGAGGTGAGAAAAGCCACCCTAAATTTGTGTGGCACCCTTTTGGGGACTGGGGACCCAGACGGGAGCTGCAGGGAGAAAGTGAGCAGAGCATTGGCCTTCATCTCTGGTCACTTCCTGATTGTGGACACAGCCCAGCTACCTCATACCCCTACGGCCATGCTACACTGTATCTCCTTGATCTGTAACCAAAAAATAAAACAAACAAACAATAACAAAATCTTCTTCCTGTAAGTTGATCTTGTGGGCTGCCCATCACAGCAATGAAATAAGTAACTAAGATGCCCTGCTTTAACCAACTTTACTCACCCGAAGTCAGAATCACTTTGTCCCTAGATGAAAGGGGAAAGTTCTCCTCTGTAATCTTTTCTCTAGTAGATATCAAGGAACTCTGTTCAAGAAAGTGAAGGGTTTTCAACTTGCCTGATGTAGGTGGTGTTTAAGTCATAGTTATGGACTCATTGACCATATATCAAATTCCAGGCTAGTGTAGTGAGCCATACCAGAGTCAGTATGCTATGTGCCTAGGAACTGGGATGGGGTGGGAGTTCTGCCATGTAACTCTCTCCCTATGAATAACCATGAGCTCCACAGCAAGAAGGAGGCATTGCCTGGACCCCAGCACACAGTCCTGACATGAAGAGGGGACCATGGGTTTCCACAACCAGGACTATCAACAAAAAGAGCCCCTCATTATGGAGTCCTATTTCAATCTTGGGATTTACAAATCCTTGCCCTTTCTCTCACACTGCTAACATGTAAGCAATTTGAAGACCGGCATGTAACCTGTTCACTAGCAATGAAGCACGTGGCAGCTGCAGACAGAAACCTTGACACGGAGTTAGAAAAGCAGGTTCAGATATCATCTGCAAAAAGTCACCAGCTTTGCACCAGGCAGGAGGTTCCTAGGGCTTAGCATTACTACTTTTCTACCTTTGGTTAATGGGAGTTACAAGAGCCTTCAGCAAGATGGCTTGCATTAACTTAAACTTAACTAGCAGTTACAGTGTGTTCTGAGCCCTGTGAGCCTGGTGGTTTGTATGTATTCTCTACCAAAGTCTTACAGCTTGGCAAGGTACAGAATTGTCACCTCTGCTTTGCAGGTGGCATCTTTTGCTAGTTTATACAAGGATGTATTGAAATGTCCTGGAGTCATGATCACCACGGAAACCCTTGCTTGTTTTCTGTTCTTTTCTATCTAAACCCACTTCCTGGGAAGGTCATCTGGCTTCATGGCCTTAAATACCATCAAGAGTCAATGATGTCTAACAACCAATTCTTCCTTCCTTCCTTCCTTCCTTCCTTCCTTCCTTCCTTCCTTCCTTCCTCCCTCCCTTCCTCCCTCCCTCCTTCCCCCCTCTCTCTTTCTTTCTTTCTTTCTTTCTTTCTTTCTTTCTTTCTTTCTTTCTTTCTTTCTTTCTTTCTTTCTTTCTTTCTTTCTTGTAAGATCTTATATAGCCAAGGCTGGCTCCAAAGTCACTATGAAGCTGAAGATGACCTTAAACTTTTGATCCTCCTGCCCTTACAGAGTGTTGGGGTTACAGGCATACACAGAGACACCAGATCTTGGGTTCAGATTCCATCTTAGAGACCCTGATCTAAGGTTGAACTTTCTAGCACCAGTTTCCAGGTTACAAGCCTGCCCCTGGCTCTTCACTTCCTAACAACCACCAATCAGGAAGAAAGTAGAAGTTAAGTTCAGAGTTTGGCTCCTAGCACCAGCCAATCATTTTAAAGGACAACAAAATTCTATAATAGGCGGCCAATCAGATGTGTACCAAGCTAGAACCCCCCCCCCCCCCAACCCCGTTTGTTTGCTTACCTCTATACATGCTTGCTTGAAACTGGGCTCGGGCTTCACCTTTCTGTCCTGCTGTGTCAGGGTCAGCAGTGAGCTTGAATAAAAAGACCCTAGTGTGATTTCATCAGAATCAGCTCCTTGGTGTCATTTGGGGCTCTCAAACAGGCACAACAGCACCGGTATGCCTACTTTACACCTAGGGCTCCATAAATGTTAGGGAAAGGCTCTCTCAACTGATCTATATCCCCAGCAACTTTAATGTCCTCAGCCTCTCCCCCTCCCCCGCATACTTCAGACACCCTTGTGCAACCACCCCCTCAGCACCTGAATCTGGCCAGTCATCTGGGCATGCTCTATACTGAGCCTTTGATATGTCTCCCCAATGTGCTCTGTCTTAGTTATTTTGTACTCAGTGTATGTGAACTCTGTTGAGTGGCTCAGGCCAGAAGGGTTGGAGCCCTATCCCTGTCTGCACCGGCTTAAAGTGACCAATAACTGTGGTAAAGTTCTGGCCACCCACCTCTGAGGTGTTTTCATGTGGCCTTTGGCAGCTGTTGCAGTACATGCCAATACCATCTCTCCCCAGGATAACTGTAGAAGCCTCCTAACTGGGCTCCCTGCCTCTGGCTACTGTTGCATGGTCTCCACATATAGCCAGAGCAGGGGAAAGACTGTTGGGTGATGTGTCTCTCTCTGGTGGATGTCTCTCCTATGAAGTCTGTAATCTACTGGATCACGTGACTCTGTTGAGTGTATCTCCTATGAATCTCACCCTCCTTGACTGCTCCAGCCTTCTTTCATTCTGGCTCTGTCCTCTGCTTCACCAGATACAGAACTTTCACCTTGCTGATTTCTCTGCCTGAAGTTTCAGCTCCCAGGTACCCTCAAGGGCTCATACCCTCACTTCCTGTTGTCTGAGTTTAAACATCTTTAGTGAGGAGTTATGAGGGCCATGCTCCAACACCAGGAGAAGAATGGGTCACAGTAGGGCTGTTAGACTGAGGAGATGTCAAGGAGCACAGGGTAGCTAGGCATACTTTATTCCTCAGCACACAGGCCACTAGGCAGGCAGCTACTGCCTTAGGTTCTCGGGTACATTTCAGTACACATGAGCTGCACACAGACAGATGCACACACAGACGAGCACATAGGCTACACCAAGTTAGGCACATAGGCCTATAGACAAACACACACACAGGCATGCTGATAAAGGTGTGTTATTTAAGGTCCTGTCCAAACAGCTCTCCTGAGCTCTGAGAAAAATGGCAGACTCCAGTCCCCAGCAGGGCTTCCTCTTCTCTGCCTGATCAGGGGAGCCTGATCCCCACATCATCTACCTGAGGAAGGCCACACAGTCCTTGGCAAAATTACAGGTTCAGCTTCTCTCCCACCATAAGAATCTGCCCAGCAGGTACCTGGGATTCCTGGAATACCTCTCCATGCAAATGAGGCATTCACAGTATGTTTTCCTCCAGCCAATGACTTAAACTCACCCTGAAAACCCCTTCCCACTCTCCAAGGTTGGTATATAGCTCTTGGTCACCCCAAATAAGGTGGGTGTGCACAAGCCGTTTCACTGAATATTGTCTAAGAGGGCTTCTCTTTGGAGAAGGCCTTCTCTCTGTCCATCATTCACTGCCTGAGGGATCCTGCAGACTCCACCCAATTCTTGATGTCTGGACACCCCAAGGGAGGAAGCAGAACTTTAAAACCACACAAATGTTCAGGCAAAAGTTCCTATCTTTGACCTTCACCTTCAGGCTGCGTTTATACACAATCACACAACAATTGCCCTCTGCTGAAACACACTATTACTATATTGCACTGCTGCTTACTTTGGGATTAACCAGAGGCCGGAGTCAGTCGATTTGTACTACCTCATAGCCCTGTCCCCATGTCAGGTATCAGACATATTTTAGCCGACTCATATTAGCTATCAATGTTAACATCATGGTGCTTAAAAATAAACTGGGTCATATGATCCCTTGTTTCTAATGGACTCTTGCCTGACCACCTTTCCAATACCAAGACCAATACCAATACTTGGGGCTAATAAGAGGGATCAGTCACTCAAATGCTTGAGGACTGAGTTCGAGCCTCAGTATCCACATAAGAAGCCAGGTTCAGGGGTGCTTAAGATCTCAGTGCTGGGGATGGGGAGTGGAGACAGGAGGACCTTGACACTTGCTAGTCAACCAATCTAGCCCATCAATAAACTACAGGCCAGTGATAGATCACCATCTCAAAAACTAAGGTGGACAGTGGCTGAGGAAGGTACCTAATGTTGGTCTCTGGCACATAGACACAGACATACACACATGTATACACGCACATACAAACATACACATGCATACACTATATACATATAAAATAGAATAAGATAAAATAACAACACATGCAGACACACACACACACACACACACACACCTCTGCTCCTCTTCTTGACTTTTCTTTCTCTTCAGCACACAGATCATATCATTGTCTAAGCTATCACATGTCTGACTTACCCATCATCCCTTGCAGGAACCCTCCAACAGACCATGAGTCTGTTTTATTCACACTCCGTTGTCCCTAGGTCCAGAACAGCACCAGACACTTAGTAGGTGCTCTACAAAAGACTTGAGGAATCAATGAATAAAGGAACTGTAGCCTCAAAGACATATAGAAATTGCCCTCACTTCAAGAGGTCAAAGCAGGCAGGCTTACTGACAGTCTGAGGTTAATACCTTGTGAGACGGAGAAAGGGTCTCACACTCTGCCTCTGAGCCATTTATTTCTGAAAATCCATGAAGTGCTGTTTTTGCCATCAAAAAAAAATTAAAACAAGTTTCTCAGAACTCTCAGTGAGGAGTCCCAGCTCATGAAGCTGGAGCAGCAGGAGCTGACACTGCTAACTCCTGGAGTTCTGAGGATAACCCAAATTCATAGCCCTTGACACCACCTGTCAGACTCCACTGCCTTCGTGGCTAAATTTGTATGATCTTAGCATAATTAGCCCAGTTTGTGTCATTCCACAGCTGCTAAGTATGCAGTGGCTGTGGCGTGTTATGGCTCCTCTTGGAAGCAGATGACATATCATGAAATATTTATTTAAAAAGAAAAAACCACGAGGCTTTCTTAATTATTACCACTGACTGCTTCCCCCGGATGTCCCAGAGAGCAGAGCTGAGCACTGCAGGACAGCTTCCCTTCGGGTCTTTTTTCTTCTCAGAGCATTTGGGTACGTTTTTATGACTTCCTTCAAAAGCTCCACTGAAGCTAGGCCGGCTGCTCACCTGTTTGTTTAACCCTCTCTATAGTACCTCGTGTCTGAGCGTTTACATCTCATAGGCTGTTCCAGATGAATAATGGTGCCCCAAAAGCTATAGCTTCATAAAACCATTATAGCTCATTATCTCTCCTGGCTAGAATTAGCAGGAAACTATACACTGGGGGTTTTCCCCTGGTTTGTGTGGTGATATGAAAAAGTAATTTGTTTCCCTGGGACTCCCAGAGTGTATCCTTGGGAGTGGGCAAAGTGGTTTGGGGGCACAGGTGAATAGCTTCATGTCATTGCAAAAGAGGACTTGCTTGTTGATGAAGAAAATTGCCAGTTAGTTCTGGGGTGGGCAAATCAGTTGGGAATTGAACTGTGTTGTGGCTCTTTGTGGCCTGGAAGCTCTTGGGAAGGAAATGGAGCTAGCTGGTGGCACTTGACACTCAATTGACACTCAATCGATTGATCGATGACTCCCTTCTTTCTCTGTTTCTTTCTTCTCTGTTCTATTGCCCTACTCCCTGCTCTTTGGTGAACACGAGGAACCCCTGTAATGAAATGCTACAGTAACAGAGCCCAGGGCATCACAGATGCAGCAAGCACTCCAGAGGAAAGATGGAAAGTCTAGACCGTGTGAAGTCCATCAGAGGGTTAGTAAGGTAGCCATGTTGCAAGTGGAATGTAACAACCCTTGGCTCTCTCTAGATTGCTGAGCCTGGGTCTTCAGGGACACCAGGATGTGCTATAGTTTTTCTTCCTTCCACCTGATCCCTTTATTGTAGAACTGTATCAAGGAGCATACTGGGTTTTCCTAGGAACACGAAGAAACCCAGACGTTCTTTAACTTGGGAAAGCTGATCAGCAAGAGTGAATTGTAAACCTTGCCTTTAAAAGTCCTCATCCCCTTTAAGTTGACCTTCAGTTCCAAATCCCACCAAGGGAACTGAGGGCAGCGGAGGTTTAAATAAAAATTTGGCTAATTACAACTCAACTTCATAATACCTGAGATTTTAAAGTATTTATTTGCTCTTTTGTAAATTTTTGATTATTTCTTTCATCTTTGAGATTATGATAAAAATGACATCATTTCTGCTTCCCTTTCTTCCTCTGATAATTTATCCAAATCCTCTACTTTATCCTTGAGTCCTGCTCTTCTGTCTTCTGCTTGATTCATGCTCCTTGTAAGGTGGTTCTTTGAAATTTCAAGATATTGGGTTTTGGTGGGTTTTTGTTTGTTTGTTTGTTTTTGTTTTAGTTATATCTCCACTTCAGCTTGAGTCCTCTTTAGTGTTTCTACCTCGTTATTAAATTCCACATCAAGCCCTAGGTTGTCTTTGTCATTTCCATCAGTCTACTGTTTGTGTTTGTTGGCCATCACTGGGTGTTAATGTCCTTTGGATTCTTTGATGATGTTTATAGTTGTTCCTTTAAATTCTGTCCTGGGGTTCATTAAGGTAACTCACATTGGCAGGCATTTCTATGGGACTGGTAGGTTTAGAGAGAAGATACGGGCTTGATATTCACACTGCTGTTCATTCTTCCATGAGATCTGAGCACCTGAACTTTTGTTTCATGTCTCCTGGACAGAGAGGTTAGGGCAGAAGAGAGGATGTTCAAGTAGGTTGGAAATGGCTTTGGTCAGATGAAGTCAGGTGGACAGAGAAGACTGGGCTAATGTCTAGAATGTCCCTCCAGATTCAATCCTGGACTCTGGGGGAGGTGAGCAAGAATGTAGTCCAATAGAAAGGGGGAAAGATGTAAAACCCCAGATGTGAGTTTGTGCTGCTGGGCCAAGTGGGAGAACAGATGTCCTTCATCCTGAAATGAAGGAAGTACTGGGCATGTAGGTTCACAGTTGTCAGCAGGCAGTTGTGGAAGGTAGAGAGGAATGGAGATTTCCATTTCCTGCCCTGGGATTCTTTGGGGTCTTGATGGGTTTGAATGAAGAAGTGGGGGGTGGGGGAAGGTTAGGAGTTCCCCTAGAAGTCAATTCTTCGCATTAAACTGGGAATCATCTCTGTGATAGGACTACTGTGGTATTGGTATTCAAAATAACTGATACCAGAAATGTAACTGAAAGTGAAATCACTGATAGACCGTAGTGGCTCCTGCCTGCAGTCCCAGTATTTGGGAGGTGGAGGCAGGAGGATCAGAAGTTCAAGGTCATCCTTGGCTACATACCAAGTTTGAGGCACGAGACTCTCTCTAAAAATAAACCAATAAAATAAAACAGAGCTCTAATGTCTGAAGTCGCTTGGGTCAGTGTTCAAACCCTCTTCTACCACATAGACCCAGTGGGATGGGAACGGATGACTCATAGCTCTGTCCCCAGTCAAATGAGGTAATGCAGTTCCAAGCTTCCTCTACTAAAACACCAAGTCCTCAGCAGCATTTTAAATACAAAACCTGATGTTGTAGATTCAGTTCCCAGTCATATGGCTTCCGAGAGTTTGGCATGCGGGCAAAATCAGGGCTTTGCAAAAGTTTCCGAAACAGAATAATAAGGGGAGCTGCTTAAAATAGAGGTCCGCCAGAGAATCCGGGGCACAAGACTCTCTACTTAAGACAATTAAGGTTTCTCTGCCTTTGTTGAGGAAAACTGGGGCATCTCCCTCCACTTCTGTTTGGCATAGTTTGAACATCACGGAAGAAAATAAGCCGTAAAAGAATCAAGCAAAACTTTGCTGACATCGTAAATGTTTTTAAAGCACCCAATTTGGGTTGGACTTCAGCTCCTGTTTAGAGCTGTTTAAAGTGGAATTGGAAACTGAGGCACTTGACAACTTTCCCCTGATTTTAGTCTACAGAATGCTCAGGGATTTATTTTTGCTTTTTCTGGAAGCTTGGTTGGATATGGCTTAGATTTTCTGTTTTCTTTTTCTCTTGCTCTCTTTGTTACGAAAAGGAAAGAATTTCAACAGAGTTCACCTGCCACTGGATCTTAACTTACTGTTAATTTCCCCAACCCATAGGGTTGTACTTGACTCTAGAGTATTAGGCATAGGTTCTAATGACAGTAATTGGGGTGCTGGAAATCTGCAGTATTCATCCTATAACTCTCAAATGTCTTCCACTTGTTTGTTTATCTCTGCCCCTCTCCTCAGGCATCCCCAGTGTACCCAGCTGCCAAGGTTGGTTGGTTGTGATTTTGTTTTTGTTTTGTTTTGTTTTCTCCACCAGAAGTTTCCATGTATTCTCTCTTAATTTGCATAACAACCCTTAGAATCTTGCTTTACTATTTCTAGCTCTGGAAAAATGCAAACCCCCGATCTTAACTCTTAACCTTTGTAAGAGTCTCTTGCCATTCTGTTGGCAGAATTTCCTGATTGCAAATCCTTTTCCTATAACATTGAGGGCTCCACAGTGTACTCGCCTCACTAGCCCTTTGGTTAGCTTTTGACCCCATAGCACAGGAAGTAATACTTTTTAAGAGGGACTGTATACAAAGGACCCAGAATAAGTAATAATTGACTTATAATTTTTCTTTTGTCTTTGAAAATAAAAAAAAAAACACTTCATGTCATTTGGAGTCATCTGACAAGCTGAAGATTTGATGGGGAGGATAGTGGATGGGGACAGATGAGCAGTTCAAGTACAAAAGCAGTCTGCTGATAAAGTCCCTCTTCTTCAGAGAAGTCCACTCCTTATCTTTTCTGCCCTTCCACTGCTTAGACAGAGTCAGCTCCAATTACTGAGTATCATCTGCTTCATCCAAAGTCCAGTGACATAACACGTGATTCATCTAAACACTGCCTGTGTAAATATCCAGAATATCGATTGTCTGTGCTTCATGACTATTCAAGTTAACTCATAGGATTAATCATTGTACTTAATACCATGAATGAACACTCTACGTCTTTTGGGGGGCTTGATAGCTCACTTCTTTTCTCTTTTGCAAAGAACATTGTTGCATTGTATAGACCTACCATGATGTCTGTATCCATTCACTGGCTGAAGGACATCCCTGTTCTTTCCAGATTTGACAATTGAATGTTGGACAGGGAAGTAGTCTATAAACATCCAAACTAGGTTTTGTTCTGCAATGAGTTTTGAAGTCCTGGGGGCAGATACGTAGGGTTGTGAGTGCTGCGATGTTTGCTAAGACTCTGTAGAGTGTTGAGAAATGTCCAGGCTGTCGTTCTATGTGCTTCCGACATCCTGAATCCCTATGGGCAATGGCTAGATTTCCCTAATATGTCCATCATCCACAGTAAATGATATCACGTCTGATTTTTATTCTCTCATTTATCCATTCACTATTTATATATAATATTTAGTGAGGGGATCGATTTAACTCTTTCACCCATTTTTAAATTCACGTCTTTGTTTTCCTACTGAGGTTTATGAGTTATTTGCATAGTATGAACATAAGTATCAGATATATATCACACAGGTGTTTTCTCCAAATTTGTGACCTCCCTTTTATCCCCTTGTCCTAATTCTTTTTAATTGAAGTCTGTTCCAAATTACTGAGTTATTCTAGTCAACCATGGTTACATGTGCCTGTTATTACAACTGTTCAAAAAAACAAAGGCTGAAGGACCATAGGACTCAAGGCTAGCCTGGGCTTCAGAATGCATTCCAAGCCAGGCTTGGAATTTAGTGAGACCGTATCTCAAAATATGATGTAAACTTGCCTCTGTGCCAGGCATGGTGGCGCACGCCTTTAATCCCAGCACTTGGGAGGCAGAGGCAGGCGGATTTCTGAGTTCGAGGCCAGCCTGGTCTACAGAGTGAGTTTCAGGACAGCCAGGGCTACACAGAGAAACCCTGTCTCGAAAAACCAAAAAAAAAAAAAAAAAAAAAAAGATCCTTGCCTCTGAGGCCCAAGCTTCAATCATTAGAACTGAAATAAAAGTAAAGTTCTCTTATTTTACCAAATGTTTACAGTTCAAATACTTTAGAAACGAGTAATAAAAGCACCTACCAAACTTTTCAAGTCTACATTCAAACCTGTCACTTTATCCACTCAAATCGATATTGGTCTTTCAAGAATATGCACCCCTTTACCCCTTGCCCTCACTCTACAATAATCAATGAAGTCCCAATATGGACTCTGGGCTGTAGTCTACTGAACAGATAGTTCTTTGACCACTGTTCATGAAGGTAGTCATCACACTTGCTCCCTGATCTCTCCAGACAAATATAATGGACACCTGGTTTTCAAGAATTCTCCTTCCTTAGATAAGGCAGGTCTGATATCCTTCTATCTCTCTGTGTGTTCACTGTATGGAAAGGGCTGGGCTATCTTAGGAATCCTTAGATGTTCTGACATTCACCACTGCCCTTGAATCATCCCATCTAGGCTCAGATGAGACTGCAGTTACAGTCCAAAAGTCTCAAACATTCTAAAGTTTTTGTCATCTCCCATACCCTCTGTGCCCAATAGAGAAAACTGGTGTGGATTGGGCTGTCTGGAGCATCGCTGTTCTTTCTTTTTATGGCAAGAGAACTAGGAATGTGGAAATGGGCCAATTGGTTCTATAGTGTTCATCCTGTTCACCTCACTACCAACTTTCATTACAAAGAAAACGGAAATGGCAACCTAATCCATCCACTCTCTAGTGAATAGTTTGCATTGGGAAGTGGTCCACAAAAAGGCCAGCTCCCGTGTCACAGCACTGTGATGTGTAAGAAGCCAGCATTTCCTGTCCCAAGGCAAGGAGGGAAAGACTTTTGAATAGAATGTGGGGTATGGGAAGCTGACCCCTCTACTGCACTGGCACCTTAAATCTGTCTTAAGCAGAGGACAGGAAAAATATTCTACTGAATATGAGGTCACAGGCAAGCAAGTTGACTTTTGAATGTTACTAAAACAATCTCAATAACCCAGCTGGGTGCCTCGTTATAGAGCTGTGACGGGAAGCACTACAGGAACTTGCTTCTCTGCCAGGCAAGCTTTGACAATGAATGGCACCAAGCAAAGAAAATAGGAAGGGGTCTTTTCTTTTTTTTTCCTTAAACCTCAGTGAACCAAGTCCATGAAATCAGATCTGTTCCCTGTAATAAAGACAGCCCACATTGCTATACAAATTTCTCATATTTAAGAAAAAATGCCTTTATAGCCTCCCCCCACTCCATACTGATCCTGTTAGTAGCCTGAGAGGTATATAAGGTAAAATACCTTTTTCCTCGTCTCTTACAGAAAGAAACCAAAGTTTCTGGTGTCTGGGAGACTTGGACAGAGCTACCTGATTGGTGCGTGGCTCTAACAACTCTTGGTGCCCAGGTTGTCTGAACTGCTTAATGTTCATTTGATGGAAATGATTCATTAAGACCACGGCTGGGAATTTCAGATACTTTGCTGACAGGAAGAGAGCCTGGTTTTGAAGGAGCTGTGATAACTCAGTAAAGAATAAGGCAAACATGAGAGTGTTGCTCCCGGCGGGATCTTTGATCTAAATGCATGCAAATCTCCCAGGTGTGACTCTTTCTTTAAAATCCAGACCCTTTGGCTCAGAATTTTATGGCATGTGGTTCAGCATCGTACAGTTTAACAAAGTACTTCATTTGAATGGATGGGTCAAGGACACCGAGCCCTCACAAGTCTGCAGCAGCCTTTTACCTACTTAGAACATGCAGGGAGAGAGCTACAGCTTTCTAACAAGGCTTTGAAAAAATCTTACTATTGAATCCTACAACTATGCAGGACATCATGTCCAGAGACAACAAGGTCAACTTCCAGACAGGAGCTTCTGCTCCTGTCCTGCCTTTCCGCTGGCTGGCTGTACTGAGACTTTTGAATTCAGCGAAGGTTTTACTTTTTCCTGTCTGGGAAAGATAAAAGAATAAAACCAAGCAGATGCCAGAGCCAGGCAACTTAACTAAGGTCAGGTAATGCCCATTTTACCGTCCTACAAAAAGCACCAACTTTTGCTTTGACAAGACACTGTTTGCCTACTGACATAGCTCTCAATAATTTATTATCTATAACTGTCTCTCTGTTCTCAGTTTTGTGCTCAGAAGAAGTAAGCAAGTTCTCTGCTAGTGTGTGCTGGGTGTGAGGACATGGAGAAAAGGGGATGTAATGGGCTAGCCATTTTTGCTTGAGACCTTGTGCCCCAAAATTGTCAAAAGACGAGAGAGAGTTTGGACAGGGAGAGGAGGAACAGCCTGCCCAGGCCCTCCCTTACCTTTCTTCTGAGCTATCCACTCAGATTCACATCTTGTTGCCCCAACCCTTAGCCTCAGCATTTTGCAGGCTGTGGCCCATGCTGCAGCTTGATAGAGGTGGGGTGCAGGAGGATGTAGTTGCAGAGATGCTGGAAGAGCTGAGCAAAGGCCATGGAAGGGGAGATGACTGGGGACTTTAACACATGTAAGATGCTACGATTACTCACAGGTCTGGAGGGGCAAGAAAGGAGGCAATGTTGTACCCAGAAAAAGCTTGAAGCCTAGAAGCATATCTATCCTAGGAGCCTGGTGTTTCAGGCAAAAGTCCTGGAGGTAGCTACTCAAGTAAGAGTAGGAGCTAAAGAAGCGACTGTCCAGAGGGAGCAAGAAGGCAGAGGAAGCAGGAGCCCAGCAGAGGTAGAGAGAAAGCAAGAGACATGGTCCCTGACAAGAAGCTGCCTGGTGGCGCATGCCTTTAATCCCAGCACTTGGGAGGGAGAGGCAGGCAGATTTCTGAGTTTGAGGCCAGCCTGGTCTACAAAGTGAGTTCCAGGACAGCCAGGGCTATACAGAGAAACCCTGTCTCGAAAAAAAAAAAAAAAAGAAGCTGCCTGAATATGTGTGTGTGTCTGTGTGTCTGTGTGTGTGTGTGTGTGTGTGTGTGTGTGTGTATGAGAGAGAGAGAGAGAGAGAGAGAGAGAGAGAATACCATCCTCAGAATCTTTTCTCCTTGTGTTTCCTTTTGCCATCACCTCCCATTGGCTGCATTTATCTAGACCCATAAAGGAGCTAGGAATTGTGTTTTTTCAGTGACACAGAGCAGAATAGAAAAAAGTTAGGAATGGATCTGAGAGCAGCCAAATAGTAAAGGAAAGTAACTTCTGAGTATCATCACAATGCTTACAGGGGAACCAGAAATCTGGAAGCAGAGTATGCATAAATGTGGTTTGCAAATGCAACATACATGTTTGACATAATTAAATATGTTTAGTATCTTGACCCTGTTTAGCTTAGTGCGCCGTGGCAATTGCCATGATAATACTCATGAATGGATTCCATCAGCCCCTGCACAGGTACATAAGAGCTGTTGTTTACTATGATCTGTGACTCTGCTGTAACATTGCACACAATCCGTGTGTGTGTGTGTGTGTGTGTGTGTGTGTGTGTGTGTGTGTGTAAGCCAGCACATGTGCATTGGGCTAGAGAGATGGCTCAGTGGTTTAAGACTGGCTGGCCTTCCAGAGTACAATTCCTATCACTCTCATTGTGGTTCACATCCAACTGAAGCTATAGTTCCAGGGAATCTCTCACCTTCTTCTGGCTTTTGCAGGCCTGGAGAATGCATATAGTGCACAGACATACAGGCAGGCAAAACACCCATACATATAAAATAAAAATAAATAAGTCTTTCAAAATGTATATTTTTGAAAGTGCTAAATCTATAAAGAACATTTCTTTCCATTAACTTTTTAATTACGTACTCTTTGAAACCCATTCCAAATTTAGTATAGAGAGAAACTCTGGGAGAAATTATAGCAGTGTAAACTTCCATTTTCACATGCCTAAATTTATAGCAAGCTACTGAAGGCTCTAGTCCTCAGCCTGAGTGAAAGAAATAAACCAGACAGGAATTTTGCCATGTGCCATTTCAAAAGGGCAGCATGTGGTATGGGCATCTAGAGGTGACAGCTACCTGGCATATGAAATCCACGTCAGAAGCATTTCTGAAGGCTCATAGTTTGCCTAGAAATAGGACAAGTGTAGCCACCAGCAGCCACGGGTTCCTGGGTCCCTGAAAGGAAAGCTGGGGATGGATGGGAAGGACAGAGAGAGAAATAAGGAGCCAAGACAAAGTTCTGTGATCAAGGCTCAGCTTTAATTCTTGAGTCTGAAATTTTAAAGGGGGGCGACATCCCCCACCTTGCCAGGATCTCGGCAGGAAGACAAGCTCAGCTGCTCAGCAGGTAGTGGCTTCTTGCAGGAAGCTGCGAATGTGGCAGGACAGTAGACTTCACCTAGGTCAGAAGACTCCACCCTAAGTGGGTTAGCTGACTGTGGCAGACAGCTTGCTCAAAGCTGGGGGGAGGGCACAGACAAGGTGTGTGTTCCTTCCTGGATTAGAGGGAGGGATGCCATCCTGATGTTGATCACAAGCTGACCTAGAAGTTGTTCCAGGCTCTGCCTTTTCTACCCTTTACATAACAAGCCTCAGCAGTCACTTGGCTGCCTGTGCTGTCAATCATGGACTTTCCTCACCCTTTTGCCTCATCCTTCCTCCCACAACAAGCCCTGTAAGTTTTTCTTATTCCTTTCATCTAACTCAGCCTGCTGATTCCACCGAGCATCACTTTATTCTGAGCGTCCGTTTCTTGCCCTGTCCTCTGCAGTACCTTCCTCATTGGCCTCATTTTTCGGGTTCTTGATTCAACCAGTCTTCCCATCCACATATCCATGTGACAGCTCTAGATTGCTGGAGTAATTGTGTAGTGCTGGTAAATCTGTAGAAATAGTTTTTCCTTTTAGGTAGTCTCTTAAAACTTCCCGAAGGAAGCTCTTTAGCAGGAAGCACATAGCCCTTCAAGCTATTAATCAAGTGTCTTTTCTGGCCCTCTTCTACAATCTTACTTCATTCAAAGCTCTTTATAATTGTATGGAGCAGGACCTTGTTCGGGTTGGCTCAGCATGGATATGGGTTTTGTTTTTTAGCATGTCTCTCGGTACCGAGTGTTGTTTGTCAAGCCTGTCAGTGTCTCTGCCTTGCTGGTTTCAGTGGAAATGTCCTCTCTTTGGTCAGGTGGGCAGGCTGTGCATTGATTCCTGGTATGAGCTTCCAGATCACCGAATTTCACGCTGGTACAGGGCCTTCTGGAAGTCTTTGCTTGTGGCAAGGGCTGACTGTGTTCTTCATCTTCTCTGTGAGGAGGCAGGACAAAGCTAAGCTGAGAGGCATGTGAGTGACAAAGGAGCCTTTCCCCCATGAGTTGCAAGCTGATATGATTCAGTCAGAGATGCTTTTCCCTGGTGATTTATTGAGGTATGACTGATGAACAAAAATATTATATATTGAGGGTCCACACACAATATTCTCTTATATGCCGACATTCTAGACATTTTTACTATAATCAAATTAAGGGCATGTATTACTTCTCATAGGTGTGTGTGTGTGGGTGTGCATGTGAGCACATGTATGCTTATAGTGATATAAACATGCATGTGTGTATGTGTGTTTAGTGTATGTATGTGTGGAGTATATGTGTGAAATGTATGTGTGTATATATGTTTGTATGTATGCCTATGTTTTTGTATTTACAATTTCAGGCACATAGTGGTACTACCCAGAGCCACTATTCTCTGAATTAGGTCTCTATGACTTATTCCTCTTATAACTGAAGGGTTTTTTTTTCCTTTGAATAACATTTCCACTTTAAACCTATCCCTAGCTAGCCACCAGTATTCCTATTACTGTGAGTTCAACCTTCACATTTCATATATAAGTGTTTTTTGTTTGGTTTGGTTTAATTTGTTTTTATTTTAGAAACAATGTTCCTTTGTATAGCTTTGGCTGTCCTGGCACTCACACTATAGATCAGTCTGGCCTTGAACTTACAGAGATATGCATGCCTTTGCCTCCCTGGTGCTGGGATTAAAGATGTGTACCACTACCACCTGACAAGCCTTCTTGTTAAAAGCTAGATGCTATTGTTCTGCCTCCCCATCTCTGCCTGTATCTGCTTCTGCCTCCCCATCTCTGCCTATATCTGGTTCTCCATCTACACCCTACTCTACTGATCCATCTACCACCAGACAGTCAGATTTTTCAGAACTTGTTTCTTTTGAACATGGGACTACTACAGATTTTTCTTCAAAACAGTTTTATTCCCTTTAGATTTATACTGAGACATAAGATTGTTGGATCCTATGATAGATCTATCTTTAGCTTTCTGAGGAACATCCATATGGTTTTCCATTATGGCTATACCAGGGCACATTCCTGCCAACAGAATACCCCCCTCCATGCTTTCACCAAGGCCTCCTTCCTCTTGACATTTTGATAATGGCCATCCTGGTGACAGTAAGGTGGCACCACTCCGTGGTTTTGACTTCCAAAGTGCACATGATTTCATATTCTGCTGGTCACTGCATAGCTTCCTAGGAAAGAAGTCATTGCTGGGTGTTTTGCCATTGTGGCCGTGTGGTTGTTGCATGATATTACTTCCTCCAGTATTCTGAATATTATTTCTCACCAGTTACACACCTCACAAGTACTTTTTACAATTACATCATGTATCTTTTCATCTTATTGGCTGTTTCCTCTGCTGTGCATAAACTTTTTAATTCAATGTGGTCTCACTTGTGTAGTTTTTGCTTTAACTATCTGTAATTTACATATTAATTTGCGGAGGTTTCCCGCCCCCCCAGAAATAGAAAAAATATTCAAAAAATTTTCGAAATTTTGGAACCTTAAAAGATCCCTGTAACTAAAGCCATCTTGAGTAGGAAAACTAATGTTGGAATGTATCTTCTTTCAAACCACACTTCAAGCCTACACCAGTGGAAAAGTTAGATTACAGGCATAAAGATCCATGCAAACCACCAGGACAGAATGGAGAGTGAAGAAACAAATACACACAGAGGACTCACTCTTCAACAGAGATGCTGTGGTGCCTAGTCTTCGTGCATGTGACCAGATTTGGAATCACCTAGGAGATTCACCTCTGAGTGTCTGAAGAAATACCCATGGAGGTTTTTACTGAGGAAGGAGGACTCATCCTAACTGTGAGCAACACCATTTTCTGGACTGTGGTCCCAGACTAAATAAAGGGGCTGAGAAAGCCAACTGACCGCCAGAACTTCTCTCTCTGCTTCTTTACCATGGGAGGAATGTGACTACCTGCCTTCAACCATGCTTTCTCTTATATGACAGACCCTGTCCCTCAGACAGCGAGCCCACATAAATCTTTTCTCCCTGTGCTGCTTTTCACAGATATTTTGTCACAGAAACAAGAAAAGTAAACACCAAAAGTGCCAAAAATACATGATTGGCCAGAGGAAGGAAATTTACTGATGTTCTTGGGGAAAGTAGGCATCTCTTTCCACAGTAGGAGGATGGAATTGGAGCCTTCTTTTATACATGCAAAAGTCAATTCAAAATGAACTAAAGACTTGAACAGAGGTCTGAAGCCATAAAGAAGAAACAGAGGGGGCAGCTCAGACACCAGTGCTGGTTGTTACTACAGTACAGCCATTGGCATACTTTTTCTACAAGAGCTTTGAAGGCTGGGTGTTTCTCTTCCTCTTCTGTGACTCTTCAGCTTGTGTGAAAAATTCTTTACTCAGGATGAGCTCAAATAAGTCCTAGCCTGGATCCTCCTTCCTAGGGCCACAGTTTGCCATCTCATATACAGTGTAACTTGATGTACAACCTGTGGGACAACAGAGTACAGGTGGCCTCTTCTTCATGACCCTTTTCAGTGAATCTTGCAAGGTCTTGTTTATACCTGGGGAAACAGGTTTCTTACGTTGAGGATGAGCAAACATAGCTCATCCCAGATGGCTCAGTGTTCAGCCAAAGAGCTCTCTGATTTGTCAATTCAAATTCTCTCAAAGCAGTTTCACTGGATCATTAATAATCAATGCATTGGCTTGGATATCCATTTTTATTCAATCAGGGACCACAGAGCAGGAGGCAGGTAAAACGGTGCCTCATTTAGAGGCTGGGTCTCAATGCAAGTCCTCTGAAAGGGACAATGTCCTAGAGTGGTTTGTAGACGTCTGCTAGAACACCCTCGTGTTTTATCCAACCCACTCTGCTTCCCTTGTTTTGTACATGGTATAAACACGTCACTTTCCTTCATCTGTCGCTCCTTAATCCTCATTTAAGACTCAGCCTAAGCCTCGCCTCATTACCCACTAACATCAGACAACTCCCCTCCCTGCTTTGGCTCACTTAGGAAAGGTGGCTTGGACCCATAGTTATACATATTTCTACATATGCATTGTAAAAGGGCTCAGTGTATAAACTTAGCAATTACATGCATAGCTCTCATTACATGGGTTCAGTGTGAGAGAACAGGCCATGTCTCCTGACAGGTCACTGTCAGAACAGCTTTCCTTGCTGCTCGTAGGGTACCTCTTCAGTCCTCAGTGGCCCCACTCAACATTTCTCTCATTTGGTGCTACCATTTGTCTTTGCCACACCATGTCTAAGTCTATCAACTAGCAAAATGAATGTACATTCAGTGAATTTACACTTGTCTCTAGTAGAATGCAATCTTGGTCTTATTGGGAGTTCATTTTCAGAAGCATAGAAATTGCAAAATCTATAGACAGCCACAAGTAAAACTGAGCTCCCAAATGAAATTCTAGCCTGCAAGGTTAAAAAAAAATCTCTGCTTACATCCCAAATTCACAGGATGGCACTTTAGCCTACAGACCTGTGTACAGACTGTAGTGAGTTTAGGTACAGCCTCAGTTACCAAATTCCTACCAGCTGGACCAGCTTTATTAAAACATTAAACTGCTAAATATGCCATGCCTGGTTGGTTCCAGCCTTGGGTACATGTATTGTCTGCCTACAGTCCCTGGACTACACAACAATATAAATAAATAAAGCAGTCTTTCAAAACACTTATTTATTTTGAATTAATACCTGGAAACATTTGGATATCCCACAATGTTTTTTTAAGCACCAAAGAACTCTTTCATCAATATATGAAAGGTAGGCTTTGCACTCTTAAGACATTGAAAATTTAAAAATGCTAAAATTCATTATATCAGAATCCCTTTTAGTTTGTCAGAGAATGGTGAATATCTAGTGTATGATAAAGTCATTTTGAATGTGGATTAGAATATTTGGGTTTTGTTTTTGTTGTTTTGTTTTTCTCTCAGATGGGCAGGAAGATGTTCTATTAGAATAAGCTGTTGTTGTTGTTGTTGTTGTTGTTGTTATTGTTGTTGTTGTTGCTGCTGCTACTACTACTACTACTTGGGAGAAGAGACATGGCGTGATTGTCAATGAAACAGAGTCTAGAACTTAGAATGGAGAGCCGTGCAGAGACTACTGACTGAAAGGATACTTGGGAAAGAAGGGAGAGCCATCATTTAGAAGCAAAGGTATGAGAAAGAGATCCCTAAGAAAGAGTAGGAGTTAATAGAAAATCAAGACACATATCCCTTGGTGGTCCGTGAATATGCTGGACACTCATTAAGTAGCAGTTGGACCTGAGGTAGTGGTATGTATTGGTCCCATAGAGGGGAAAGCTCACACAAATTCCACTTTAGGACAGTGGTCCATTTTTCCCATCACAAGAGCTAGATTCCCAAGGACAGCAATCAGTGATCATGTATTCCTAACACTGAAGAAGAATTTTTATAAGATAGATTTTTCCAGTTGAAGTTTTCTTATCGAAATCCAGGTTTAAAAAAATCAACCTTAGAGCAAGATATGAAGATAGTCGAGCTCCTAAAGTGCCCCATATCTCTCAGAAGGTGTCAGAGGAGCTAGCCTTGGCTGGTCTGGAACCCTTCCCAAGATACCTCACAGGAAAGAAAGAACACCTAAGAGGAGACAGAGATTCCAGACCACTCTGGAATGATACTAGCCTTATAGCATCTCCCTGTGAAACAAGGAACAGAGGGGAGAAGCCATGCTCACACTCCACACAGATGTGACCTCTCTCCCTCTGAAATCCCTGTAGTCCAACATCCATACATACCAGCCGCCAGAAGTAGGAATTATGCATCAGGTTATGTGAAGGAGGAAAATAATCTTGATTTGTCCTAAGAGGAGCATGGCCTCACTCCATTCCCTTCATTCTCTGAGCATACTGTGCACAAAATGAAGTCACATGCCAAATACAAATGTTCAAATATGATGCTCAAGTCATCCCAGACTGTTACGGTTGCCATTGAACAAAACTGGATTCTTTTGTTTTTCAACCTGTAGGCTTTGGATCCTAAATATTAACAACGTATCATACTTTGAAAAAACTCCTAGCCCCAATATCATCATCATCCTTATAGCTAGATTTTGTCC
Source organism: Mus minutoides (assembly GCA_902729485.2). Lineage (NCBI taxonomy): Eukaryota > Metazoa > Chordata > Mammalia > Rodentia > Muridae > Mus > Mus minutoides. The sequence continues at coordinate 145,814 of LR751422.1, read as the reverse complement.
CTTAATAAAGATGTCTTCCTTTAGAATGCTGCCATCTTCTTGACCATGTGAAGATGGTGACCACATATTTAACTCAAGAGACTGACTCTTAACTTTTAAGAATATAGGCATTTGAACAGCTCACATTTTCATCTTGGAAGGCTTTCTTTTATACTTTCTTTCGATAACAAAAGAGCTGTTTACGAGGGACCAATTTAACAACATTCATCTCTGAAGCAATTTTCTTTTTGTAAGCTGTAAATACATTTGCAAAATCATGTAACTTCTTGGTAATAACATGACCTGGAAATTACAAGGTAATTAAACTCAAAGCATCTAAGTATAGTGCTCTAAGAATAATTTACTTCTTGAAGCCAAGAGTCAAGATTTTCTGCTGCTAAGCATTAATGCAAAATGAATTAGTACTGACTGTTCCAAGCTGCTGTGCACTAGGAATTATGGGGAGCTGCTTTTGGAATTGCAAAATGTAAGTGATGACTATATGAAGTGAAAGCAAAGGTGGAATATGAATGCCCAGAAATAGCATGGGAAATGTTGACTATGGGCTTTTATTTCTGTTTGTGCCAGGGGGTTATGTGTTCACAAGAGTATGTGTATTAAAGTGTGTGTGTGTGTGTGTGTGTGTGTGTGTGTGTGTGTGTGTGTGAATGCCTATGGACACTGGTGTGGAAGTCAGAGGTTGATGTCCTGTGTCTTCCTCAAGCACTTCCACCTTATTGTTTGAAATGTCTTTCACTGGAGCCAGAACTCACCAGTTGGCAAGGTTGGCTGGCCAGCAAGTCCTGTGGAACCTCCTGAATCTACCTCCTTAGTGCTGGGATTGCAGGCTAAACTGCCTTGCTCATCTATCTATGTGGGAACTATGGATCCAGGCCAATGCTTGCATGTGAGCAGAGCACTTTATTGACTGAGCCATCTCCCCAGCCCCTATTGTAATTTATAGCAACTTCTGTTGCTTATAGAAGGTGAATATAGTTTCTTTGTGGCTTGTACAAATAGTTGTTGTCCTAGGTGTCAGAGTTTAGCTGAACCCAGATATACAGAAGGATTAAAAATGAAGATAAGGTAAAAATCTGATGGTGCAACTTGACTACTCATTGTATTATAGGAAAAGCCTTGAAGAGAATTTCCTACCAAGATAAAATAGAAATTATTCAGATCATAACTTAGACTATCTTATCCTGGTGGGGAAAATCTAAAGCCAAATATTTACCCTACACCCAGACTGTCCTGTGTCTGTCCTCCATGTGTTCAGAGGGCCAAGACACTTTGGTCTTCCTTCTTCTTAAGCTCCATATAGTCTGTGAGTTGAATCATGGGTATTCTGAGCCTTTTGGGCTAATATCCATTTATCAGTGAATACATACCATGTATTTTCTTTTGTGTCTGGGTTACCTCACTCAGGATGATATTTTCTAGTTCTGTCCATTTGCCTAAGAATTTTATGAAGTCATTGTCTTTAATAGCTGAATAGTACTCCATTGTGTAAAAGTACCACATTTTCTGTATCCATTCCTCTGTTGAAGGACATCTGGGTTCTTTCCAGCTTTTGGCTATTATAAATAAGACTGCTATGAACATAGTGGAACATGTGTCCTTATATGTAGTACTATTTCCAGTTTTCTGAGGAACTACCAGACTGATTTCCAGAGTGGTTGTACCAGCTTGCGATCCCACCAGCAATGGAGGAGTGTTCCTCTTTCTCCACATATTCCCAGCATCTGCTGTCACCAGCTTGCAATCCCACCAGCAATGGAGGAGTGTTCCTCTGTCCCCACATATTCCCAGCATCTGCTGTCACCAGCATTTTTGATCTTAGTCTTTCTAACTGGTGTGAGGTAGAATCTCAGGGTCATTTGATTTGCACTTTCCTGATGACTAAGGATGCTAAACATTTCTTTAGGTGCTTCTTGGCCATTTGAGATTCCTCAGAACCTCAAATTCTTTGTTTAGCTCTGTACCCCATTTTTAATAGGGTTATTTGGTTCTCTGGAGTCTACCTTCTTGAGTTCTTTGTATATTTTGGATATTAGCCCTCGGATGTAGGGTTGGTAAACATTGTTTCCCAATCTGTAGGTTGCTGTTTTGACCTGATGACAGTGTCCTTTGCCTTACAGAAGCTTTGCAGTGTTATGAGGCCCATTTGTCAATTGTTGATTCATTGAGTTTTGTAAAAAAAAAAAATGGGTTTTTTTTGTGCATGACCTATAAATGTGATTCATTTTTAGAAACGATTCATCAATGTTTAAAAACAAACAATATTCTTTATGTGAGGTGCAGATTTCTGTAGGGATTATATTAATCTTTATTATTTATTTATTAATCTAAATGGGGACTGCTAACATTCATAATAAAAAAATAGTCATGAAGAAACCTCAATCAGCAGTATTCCTAGAACATAAAAATTCTCTCATGAAGTGCAGTGATTGGGCCCCAAAGAGAGGGATTATAAACTATGCTGAGAGGAGAATGGACAGTTCCTCTTAGTTAGGTGCTCAAGAGGAATGGAGACTTTGGTGCTCAAGAGTCACTAAAGTTCAGAGACCCATGTACCTGGGACAGAACTTGAGAAAAGTCACACAGAGAATCATCATACATCCTCCTAGAACTCAAGCAATCAGACAAGCAAGTATCCAATCTAGGAATACCAAGTGACCTCCATCCTTTGTTGTATATGACTTGAGCAGGGGCAAAATACCCAACCACAAGGTGGTGCAGCTGTGACACAACAGTGTGTGACATGCACCTGAGAGTCTGTAGGCTGGAAAGTTTGTTTGTAACATGTCTGGAGCAAGCCTGCAGGGACAGAGCACACAGATGCACACAGATGCACACAGATGCAAAGGGTGAGGGGCTCACGGACTCCTATAGGTGTAGTTCTTTATGGCTAGGATCTAAAGAAACAAGAAAGGTTACAGTTTTCTCATTCTTGGGTCTTTTATTCATTTTAGTTATTTTGTCAGCATGATTTACTGGTGTTCAGAGGAGAGGTGATACATTTTTTCCTTATGCTGCCATCTTACAGTTTGCCATCTGTACCTTAGGACTTTTTTTTTTAATCGATGTAACCTGCCTGTTTTGTATCCCATTTCCTGATCTAGGTTTTCCAAGGTGACAGTTATTGTCTTAGTTAATTTACCCTAAAGCATTATTGATTTAGAGTGAATTAATATTTTTCAGAATCCATAGGCTATATGTAGAAAGCCCGGCTGCTTGCGAATAGCTTCAGTTGGTTTTTAATTCTATTTGTAATTCCAAGAGACCACTAATGCCTTTGCGGCCATCTTTAATGTGCTGTTGGTGGTGTGTGTGTGTGGGGGGGTTGTTTGTATTTATGGCAGTTTGCATGGGCGAGGGCTCCACTTCTGAAAGCCTGTCATTAGATATTCTTCTTCTTCATATGGGCTCCACCAAGAGGGAGGGACTGAAGGTAGATGTGGGTCAAGGCATCCAGGTGAGGTTCAGATCTCCTTTGAAGAAAGCTGCAATATCTTCTATACAGTTAACTGATGGCCTACAACTGCTGCCTCCTTCTGCCTCACTCTGGCTTTTAGGCAAGGCCACCTTCTCTCTGAGGTAACACTAGCCAATAACTGAGCTATACAGTGGCCATGGGTTAACCCTTCCTGCCAAATACAGGACTCCTTTGAAGGGAAGCCACCATCTGCAGATTGTCTCTCCACCTTTCTTTCCTGCTTTGCTCTAAAGACTTACTTCCCAGCCAACCTCTGCACCTGTCACCCAGGCTAACCACATGTTTGCCAGAGGAGCCGACAGATGTCAGACTTAACAGAGGATGCCAATTTCGATCTCATTCCGTACTTCCTTTCCAGGTTGTCTCTGCCACCCTTCCATAAAGATGATCAATTTGGACTGGTGAGATGGCGCTTCCGGTGAAGTATTTGCTGAACAAGCCTGAGCATGTGTGTTTGATCTTCAGATCCCACATAATGGTTGAAGGAAAAGAGAGCTGACTCTACTAAATTGTTCTCTGATCTCCATACCCATTCCCATCTCTCTCTCTCTCTCTCTCTCTCACACACACACACACACACACACACACACACTGAATACATACATACATACATACATACATGTTTTAAAGATGAAGATTTTGTTCCAACATAGGAATCAGACATTATTTCAGCATATGAGTTAATAGATCTCACAGACTCACCAGCCAGTAGGGTCAAGATGCCCTGTTCCTTAGCACTTCTGTGCTATCACAGAGTCCAGTGGGATTGAGCCTCACGCCACTGAGGCCCAGTGTCCCATCACAGGTGCTTCCTGCAACACTCTCCTAAGCCACTTCAAAGAAAACAACTTGCTGGTTCCACAGGGTGCTCATCTGTCTCTGTACAAGGAGGGACCATGCAAGAAGAAAGCAGAATTTTCTTCAGGCTGACTGCAAATGGAAGGATGTGAGAGCTTTGACCGTCTATGCCTTCATCCCTTGTGGCTATGTAGTAAAAGCTGCATAAAGCATGCTTAGGTGGAGAATGAGGGACAGAGGGAAGTGAGCTCACATACAAGCCAATAAACACCGCAGTTGCTATGATTATAGAAAATAATACAGGTCATGAAGGCCGAATCTGTCCTTAAATCACTTGCATTGCTCAGAAGAATGACCTAAGGTGTCCAAAACGCCACCATCCATTTCATGCAAGCCTCCAGATTTAGAATTTGGAGTCTTATCTGGCAGCAATATTCTTTTATTTTTAATTTTTTATTTTATTATATTTTATTTTACTTTATGCTCTATCTGCATGTACACTTGAATGCCCAAAGAGGACCTCAGATCACATTACAGATGGTTGTGAGCCACCATGTGGTTGCTGGCAATTGAACTCAGGACCTCTGAAAGAGCAGCCAGTGCTATTAAACCCTGAGCCATCTCTCCAGTCCCTAAAGCAATAATTGGCTGCATTGTGCGTACACCAGCAGTCAGGTGCCTTACAAGAGGATGCTAGTAATGGTACCAAGAGAGGCTGACATCCTTGTGAGCCCTGGCTGGTATTTCAAAGACTGGAGTTTCTAAGTGGGTTGAGTTGTTCACCACAACCTATTCCGTTGATGCTGAGCAGTGAAGCAATTAGATGCATTTTCTTCAAGCCTTTACAGCCTCTGTTAAGGTAGCAATGGCCTGGCTGTGATTTCTACACCATTGGGAGAAGTGCACAGGGAGGAAGATTGAAGAGACAGTGCATTGGTGTTCCTATCAGAAAGTAGGGGGGTTCAACACTTGAGGAGTCAGTGACTTTGGGGGTCTCTATTAAGGTGTCCACAGGCCCTAGGTGATTCGAAGCTTGTCTTCTTTTTTCTCTCTCCATATGTCCTGCAGATAATTCCAGATGCCCAGGTGGAGAAGTGTCTGCAAGAGGTGAGCAGGTGGACGTGCTGTCATTAATCACTTGCAGACAGCTGGTCCTCGAGTTCCTCCAGCCCTGCCCTGCCCTGCCATGATCTACAGCGTCTACTGCAACAAGGTGCGCAAAGGCACAACTCCTCCTGGGCACCTTCCTTCTCCAGATGCCAATGTCACACTGCTTTCCTGGGGAAGGAAAACACATGTCTGACTGTTCCTTTAAAATAAAAGCATCCTTTTTACATGTGCCTTTAGGAAAAAAAATTAAAAAATAAAAAGACTAGCTCATTTCTTCACACTAGCTGAGCCAAGCCAGAAAGACAGACAGCTAAAGAGTGAGTTTGTGGCTTTGTGGTTAAGCACATTTACATTATACAAGTGCACATAGTTATCATTTTCTCTCTTTTTTCATTAATTAATTAATTTATTTACCTTACATCCCACAGCCCCCCTCCCTCCTCTCTTTCCAGTCCTACATTTGCAAATCCCTCCCTCCATTATGCCCTCTTCTCAGAGAAGAAGGCCCTCTCAGGTACCCACCTGTCCTGGGACATCAAGTTTTAGCAGGACTAAGTTCATTCTCCCATATTGAGGCCCTACCAGTCAGTCCAGCTAGGGGAAGGGGATCCAATAGCAGGCAACAGAGTCAGAGATAGCCATCTATCCACCTGTTAAGGGACCCTTATGAAGACCAAGCTGCACATCCACTACAAATGTGTAGCCTATATCCAGCCCCTGCACATTCTTTAGTTGGTGGCTCAGTCTCTGTGAGCTCCCATGGGCCCAGGCCAGTTTACTCTTAAGTCTTCTTGTGGTGTCCTGGACTCCTCCCAGCTCTCTCAATCCTACCCCTACTTGTCCACAAGACTCCCAGAGCTCCACCGATGTTTGGCTTGTGGGTCTCTGCATCTATTTCCATCCACTGCTGGATGAAGCCTCTCAGAGGACACTTGTGCTAGGCTCCTGTCTGCAAGCAGAATATCATTGATAGTGTCAGGGGCTGATTTTTCTCTCGCATGGGATGGGCCTCAAGATGGGCCAGTCATTGCTTGGCCATTCTCTCAATCTCTGCTTCCCCTGCATATCTTGTAGGCAGGACAAATTTCGGGTAGAAAGTTTTGAGGATGTATTGACATCCTCCTCACTCCTAGAAGGCCAGCCTGGCTACAGGAGATGGTCACTTCAGTCTCCATATCTCGTGCTGCTAGGAGTCTCAGTTACGGTCATCCCTATAGATTCCTGGAACTTCCCCCCAACCCCGACCATGTCTCCTGATAGTCTCAGAAGTGCCCCTCCATTGATTTCAGATCTCTTCCCCCAGCCGTCCCTGCTCTTCCCTTGTCTTTCTACACCCAATCCCCATTCTCCTTTCCCTCCTCACCCCTTCTCTCACTAGTTCACTCTCTCCATCCACCTCCTCTGTCTATTCTGTTGCCCCTTTTGAGTGAGATTCATGCTTCTTCCTTTGTGTACGTCTTATTACCTCACTTCCTTGGTTCTGTGGACTGTAGCATGATTGTCCTGTACTTTGTGGCTAATGTTTCTAATGTTGTTGAATTTCAGCTTTAATCCATGGTAGTTTGACAAGATACAAGAGTTATTTTAACTTTGTTCTATCTGTTGAGGCTTGCTTGGCGACTGCCTGACTATACGGGCCATTTTGGAGAAGATCCCATGAGGTTCTGAGAAGAAGGTATATTCTTTTGGTTTTGGGCAAAATGATCTATAGATATCTGTTGGGTCAATTTGATTCAGAACCTCTGTTCATTTCATTATTTCTCTGTTTAGTTTCTGTTTTATCTATCCATTGGTGAGAGTGGGGAGTTGAAGTCCCTCTACTATCATGTGTGGTGTTCAATGTGTCAATTTAAGTTTCAGTAAAGTTTATTTTACAAATGTAGGTGCCCTTGCATTATGAGCAGAGATATTCCAAACTGAGAAATCTTGGTGGATTTTTCCTTTGATGAATATGAAGTGTCCTTTTCCATCTCTTTTGATTACTTTTGGTCAAAAGTCTATTTTATTAAATATTAGAATGGTTACTCCAGTTTGTTTCTTGGGTCTGTTTGCTTGAGAAACATTTTTCTAGCCCTTTACTTTGAGGTAATGTCTATCTTGTTGCTGAGATATGTTTCTTGTATGCAGAATGAAGGATCCTGTTTTTGCATCCATTCTGTTAGCCTTTGTCTTTTTATTGGGGAACTGAGTCCATTGATGTTTTGACACATTAGTGCACAGCAATTGTTAATTTCTGTTATTTTGATGTTGGTGGTGGTAGTGTATTTAAGTGTATGAGTGTGAATGTGTGCACTTCCCCTCCTTTGGTTTGCTGGTCTAGAGTTATTTTTTCCTGTTCTCTTGGGTGTAGTTAGCCTCCTTGTGTTCGAGTTTTCCTTATAGTATGCTCTTTAGGGCTGGGTTAGTGGAAAGCTATTATTTAAATTTGGTTTTGTTATGGAATTTCTTTATTTCTTCATATGTGGTGATTGAAAGTTTTTCTGGGTATAGTAGTCGTGGCTGACATCTGTGGTCTCCTAGGGTCTGCAAGACCTCTGCCCAGCCCCTTCTGGCTTTTAGAGTATCTGTTGAGAAGTCAGGTATCATGTAAAGTCTGTCTTTATATGTTACTTGTCCTTTTCCACTAGCAGCTGTTAATATTCTCTCTGTACATTTCTGTAGTATTTGTTCTGTACATTTAGGGTTTTGATTATTATGTAGCAGGAGTATTTTCTTTTCTGGTCCAATCTGTTTGGTGTTCTGTAAGCTTCTCATATTATATATAGACATATCTTTGTTTAGGTTAGGGACATTTTTTTCTATGGTTTTGTTGAAAATATTTTCTGGGCCTTATAACTGGCAATCTTTTCCTTCTTCTACGCCTAATATTTTTATGTTAGGGCTTTTCATGGTATGCCAGATTTCCTAGATGTTTTGTGTCATGAACTTTTTAGATTAAGCGTTTTCTTTGACCGATGTATCAATTTCTTCAATTGTATCTTCTACACTTAAGATTCTCTCTTCCATCTCCTGTATTCTGTTAGCAATGCTTGCATCTGTAGTTCCTGTTCTCTTCCCCAGGTTTTCTATCTCTAGGATTGCCTTAGTTTGTGTTTTTATTATTACATCTATTTCCATTTTCAGTTCTTGAATAGTTTTATTTGTTTCCTTAACTGTTTGATTGTATTTTCCTGTATTTCTTTAAGGGGCTCATTCATTTTCTCTTTAAAGGCATCTATCATCTTTTTAAGATCGGATTTAAAGTCATCTTTCTGTGCTTCTGCTGTGTTAGGATATCCAAGGCTTACTGTAGCAGGATAGCTGAGTTCTGGTACCACCATATTGCACTGGCTCATGTTGATGGTGTTCTTACACTCTCCTTTAGCCATCTGGTTGTTGCCCTGGTGTTGTCTGAATGTTTATGATGCCAGCAGGACTCCTCAAGGAGACAGGCAGAATCTGACAATGGAGCTCAGGAAACAGGATGCTACTCACCTCTGCTGCCTGGGCTCTAGGTGAACCTGACTGGATGGATATGATTCTCTTAAGTCACAACGTTTTGTGATGTTTTTCTTGGTTCTCAGAGTACTTCACATATGCAGGTACATTTTAAACTGTTAAGCCCAGGGACATATTTCCAGTGAGAAAGAGTATCTATGTCTAAGAAATTAGCATCAGAAGCCAATCCGTGCTCATTTTAAAATTGGGGCCCCTCCCAAATTATCCCATCTTATAATGTTAGATCTTCATGGTAAGCTTTAATAAAAGGAGGAGATTTGCAATGTAGCCTTATTTCAATTCCCCCTAATGTAGGGAATTCTGCTGACCTGCCCCTTCTACTACTCCCAGTACTCCCCGGTACTCCCCAGTACTCCCCGGTACTCCCCAGTACTCCCCAGTATGCCTGTGCTTTCTGATGCTGCTGGTGTTTGAGTGTTACTATTTTGTCATTATTTTGTTTTTCAACTCAGATCTGTTTGCAAGCTTGCATCTTTCTGAAGACCAGTAACTAACTATCCACAAGCCCCAAGTGTGTACACGTAGGCAAGTGGAATTGCTGTGGAATGCATGAGGTAAATTGATTCGCACTTACAATTTACTTTTATTCTCGGGTATGTTTGACACTAATGTCATGACTAAAGGACTGTGATAAAGATTAATTGCATAAACACTTTCTGCTGATTTTGTAAGCAGCCATGTTGGTTGTCATATTTTATTTTTCAAGCCTGATGCCTAATAGTAGGATGGGGAGCGTTTCTACTTTTTTTCCCAGCAGTTTCATAGATGAAGTGTCCCAAAGCAATCTTGCTTAACAAACTTGGGCAAGGTGTCTGCCAATCTAGGTGTTCTAGCTAAATAGACTGCACAGCAAGTGGCCAAAGGCCACTCAACTCAGTTTCATAAACATTTGGATTTGGGCAGGATTTCAAGAATTTCATAAACATTTGGATTTGGGCAGGATTCCCCAAAATAAAATCTGTCACTGGAATGGAGCTTAAGACATCTGGTCACAGTGTAGGGACACCTTGAAGTTTCAGGGAAATCGTAGGAAGTAGTTGCATGGTCACATGGTCACAGTTCTCAAAATGCCTCAAAATGTTCCTGCTGTTGGATTTCCTGTCTGTGCCTAGAAACGGGGTATCTGCACCCACACATTTCTGTGCCTACACCTCACCCTGATTACTAATCACCACCATCCACTTCTGCTTTCAGCCCTTGTTGAGACTGAGTAAGAAGTTTAACTGTTCTATTTTATACTAAATGTAGACTCACTAATGACACGGTGTGCTACATCAGGGGAAGATACGGTGGACGGCTGTGTCCAGCTTTCAACCTCAAGAGGAAGTATTGTCATCTACAAAGCTGACAATGGAGAACTAAGCAATCCCTTTTGTTAAAAAACATTTGCAAAAATATGTCATAATATTTTAATTATGTTTACGATTCTATGTTGGATGGCATTCATAACATCTAGACACTAGCCAGCAGTAGGCCAAACCCAAGCCACTATTTTGTAAATAAAGTTTTATTATCTCACAGCTGTGTTCATTTTGTTTACATTTTCTAGTTTCTTCTCTTCCATTATAATAACAAGGTCAAGGAGTTTTGTGGCCTATAGAGCCAAACACATTTGTTATTTGGCCCTCCTAGAAAAGTTTACAGCACTCTGAGCTGGAGCACAGGGACTGAGTGGATGGAGACTAGTAGATCAGGTCTGTGTCCTCTCAAGGTCAGTGAGACTGATTGACAGGCACTTGGAGATCTGATCAAGAAATTCCAGCATGTCACATGGGAAACCAAGGAGCCCGTTACAACTTTCAGACATAATTCGGCATAATTCAGGGTTTATTTTACCTGGAAGCAATAGTACGACGTTTGGAGTGTAAGGTATTATCTTAACGGGGCGCAGGATGAAAATAATTTACCAGCATGCATCCTCTGCAATGTGTGGAAGTTGAACTAGCACACAAGCCCATATCCCAGACTCTGCACAGGTCCCTGCAGTTCTTAAAACAGCACGTCATCTTGTCTGTCCACCTGTAAGCTGTAGGCTACAACAGGGATCCTCTCTCTCACACACAAGGGACCTCCTCTACCACAGCTGCCTGCTATGAATTTGGCTTCCACCTGAGTGGACACACATGATTCCAATGAAGAACAGCCCCAGACTGGTGCTGCAGATGGGAGCTTCAAGAGAGCACAGGAAGCTTCTATTTAACATTGCTGGGAAGGGGTTGATTTCACATTAGCTCCTGAGCAACTTGGAGAGGCTGAACCCCGGGGCACATCTATGAAGGAGAAAACATGCAGCGTCCTTCTACCCTGTCAGGCCTGGAACTGTGAATGGACCGAAGACCAGTGGGGTGAGGAGAGCAAGGAGAAGCTGGGGGTTGGGGGTGGATAGACACAGGGAGAAAGAATCCTGGCCTCTTGGTTTACTGCTGTGATCTCTGGGGCTTATGTATTTTAGGTGGAACTCTTGCATTCTTCTTTGAGCTATTATACTATCTCTGGCAGGCATTTAAATACTTCTGTCCCACGAAGTTGGATTTACAGCTCTACAAGGGTCATCTCTACAGCTAGGTTGTTGGGCCAATTCTTAAAAAGCCCCCTAGATCATGGGCCTTTGAGCTGTGTGCTTCTGTTGGCCCCTGCAACAGTAGAACATGACTTTGCCTCATTCTGAACTGTTTGCTAAAAGGAACAATTTGGGGCATGGTGTTTTTTTTGTTTTACCCAGAACATCAAACCTGAGAAAGATTGAGAATACTCCCAAGGACATATGCATATTTAGCATAAATAAGGAAGTCTTCCAAATAGCATAGCCCAAACCTCCAGATATATTTCTGTGCACATAACTCAAGCTCCCTGCAGATATCAATAACCAATCACCATATTCCTGTCTGCTAAGTCTGGACAAGCTTCATGGTCATTCTGAATGCTTTCTGTTGACACTACCAGGAAGTAAAACACAAGCTGAAATGGATTTATGACTTCCAAAGGCAAGAAGTACTTTTGAGGAGAAAATAGATCATGAATAATAATAGCTGACACATATTGAGTTTTATTATGTGCCAGACATTGTTCTGGTTGACAGGGTGTCACTTCAAATATGCCACATAAATACAGGCTTTGTTTCAATTATTGTTCTACTACCAGTGTTCACAAGAGTCTCTGGTGCATGGTGGTTGCTTAAAAATACTTACTTAAATTTTAAGTTCTACAGCCAGCCATTAAACATATATTCTGAATGAAGAAATGGTGACCCAGAGAACTCCAAATTGCCTAGGCTAGTGAAGGCTGGAGCCATGGCTTCCTACCACATCGTGGTTCTCTTATGTGTCTAACCTTTTTGTCCCACTGTTTCCCATGGTAATGGTTCTCAGTTCCAAATGGTTCTTAGTCCCGGCACATTGATTGCTCAGTCTCCCGGTCCTCTTTAGTATTCTTGGCATCCATCCTTTCTCATAGTTCAGAATGCCATCTTTATATAAGAAAAACAGAGAACATGCTAGAATTGAAATCCAAATGCCTGTGGGGTTTGATCAGAAGCTGCGTCTAGAGAGCAGGCCAGGTGGCACAGGGTAGGGGGCTGGAGAGATCAGGTGCCCCAGCAGCTGGTCCTCAGTTCCAGCAACTGCAGCTGTGGCTGATTCAAGCCAATACTGCCAGCTCCTCTCATTTTTCAAGGGAAGTAGGATATCTGGATTTGGTTTGAAAGGACTTACATGAAACAGCTCATGTTTAAATTACTGACAAGCAAGGGAAGTTAAAACAAACAAACAGAAAACATTGTGCACCAAATAAAGTAGCTGTGTGGGGGTCAGTCTGTCCCGCCCATCTATCCTGAGCCACCTGTGGAAGATGATGAAGAAATGAGTGCAGGTCAAAGCGGCTTTGGATAATTGGTCCTGTAGTCCTAGGCAGAGGAAAAGCATAGGGGACAGGTTGTAACTGTTTACTGTCTTAGATTAAAGGCTTCTGGGACTTAGAACTTCATCTATGACTCTTGACACTTGGCACAGCAGTTAATATTTCCTGCCTCACTTATATATATGCCCTTGAGTTTGCCTGCAGATTGTGTGGATGGGTGTCTTACTTGGCCAATATTAAGTAGATCCCAATCAGTTCTCCGCTTGCTTTTCTTTTGCTACACAAACTGTCAACAGCAATGACTAGCCACCAATATTTGTTGTTCTCACAGGCCTGCATGGTTTCATCTCTTATAAACAAGAAATACAATAGACAGAGTTGGTTCCCAATTACAGAAGACTATTCAGATAGGAAAAAAACCAAAACAACCGAACAAAAAAATGGGGACTGTCATTGGAGGAGACAGTATAGTGGCTTAGGCTTGTTATTCTTGGCAGAGGTTCTTGATTTCTACTTGGCCCTCACCAACTCATCCCTAATCACAAAACCCCACACCTATTGAGGGCCAAATAAATAATGTAATTGTGTCCAATTCACATGTACATCTCTAAATTCTCACTTAACAACCACCTAGTTCTGGGCTGTGGCTACTCCAAGCATAGCTGTGGCCTGTCCTAGCTGAAAACTACATGCTTTGTATGCTCCAGAGAAAAACCAGTTACAATTAAGCAGATTTGAACAATCATTAGGAGGAGGGAGATTTTTCTGATGGCCAGTCTGTGTGGGCCTCTCAAATGGCAGTTCTGAGTGGGACAGGCTGTTGGCATTTGCTGCCTTACTGCCAGGTTGTGTATTTGACAGCTGGGGTGTCTTTTTCCCAGCCACTGGCCTGACCACTGTCATAAAGCCAATTAGCGTCTCAAGCAATTAATGTTATTTTCCTCGAGGGCTCCTGGCAAGGTTTCTATCATGTAACACTTCCACATGAAATCTGTGACCTTTGGAAATACATGCCCAAGAGCAGCAAACGAGCTTGGCTGTGTATCCACTGTGCTTCATTAAATTACGAAGAATATGAGAATAAATCGTAGCTGCTGTGTGCAGAGATTTCTGTACAGCTCTTTATAATCCTAAGATCCTAATCAATGAAGATGTATGTCTATACCAAAACCCAGATAAGCCATGAGAGGCAGTAGATATACTGAACGCCAGTGCGTTTACATATGTTCAGCAAATTATTTGACAAAATTTATGAGTTGGAACATGCTCAGAATTGAGCTTCATGACTTCCAGTTTATACTTCTCTTACCACATTTTAAAGGAGGATATTTACAAACTGAAAACCAGAAAGTAAAGCTCTGACATTTTTTGAGGAGCAGAAGAGAATTATATTAATTCACACATAGAAACTCTGGGGTACATACATATACTGGCATGTGTCCTATAATAGGTAATATGAGCTGTCTGCAAGGAAAGTTCTCTCTGGGTCCTCCCAAGTGATTCCTCATGCCTCTTGCTTGCGAAGAGCACAGAAAGAATAGTAGGCACTTAATACAAATGACTGGAATTTGATGAATAAATAAATACTCCAGGCAGGGAAGCAAAATTAGTGCCATGCTCAGCCACCATCAGAGAAGCGTCCTCCTGCAGCAGAGGAGAACAAAAACAGAGACCCACAGCCAGACATTAAGGAGAGTGAACACTCAGCCCCAAACAGGATGTCTCCATCCAATCCCTCCCCTCAGGGTTCAGAAAACCAGGTGGAAGAGGAAGCAGAAAAAGTGTAAGAGACAGAGGGCATGGAGACTGAGGAAACAGGCCTTCTAAATGAACATGATTGGCAGGCATGTGAACTCCCAGAGGCTTAGGCAGCTTGTACAGGGCCTGCCCAGGTCTGCACCAGATGGCTCCTAGAGCTGAAAGGAGCAGTGAACCTATGCTCCATCCCTAACCCAGAAGCAATTCGCAACTAGTAACCACTTGCAACTGAAAACTAAGTTTCCTTCTAGGAAGTCTCAACTGGACAAAAACTACTCTGAAGGGGATAGGCTGCAAGCCCAGCAGTAGTTCCCCTCAGAACACAAACTCAGTGGGGTCTTTGGAGGATACTTGTCTCATAATATCATGTCAGGGATTTTCCCTTTTTGAAAAATATTTTTATTTTAACTTATATATACACATGCATGTGCACGTATGTATATATACATGCATGTATTCTCTTCTTTTACCCTACAGGTTCTTTGCATGTATATTATGGATTCCAGTTTAGTGTTTTTATGGGATTCCTCAGTGTTCAAACAAGTGAGTCTCTGCATCTAGTCTGTTTCTTTCACCTTTTCTTTGGTTCTCTCCTTTCCATTTGTTTGTTTTGTCCTATTCCAATGTGTTAGTTTTGGTTTTATCTTATTATCCCTTAGAATCCTCTTTCCTTTCCTAAGGGTTTATTTATGTACACAGTAGGTATCTTCAGACACCCCAGTAGAGGGCGTCGGATCTCATGGATGGTTGTGAGCCATCATGTGGTTGCTGGGATTTGAACTCATGACCTTCGGAAGAGCAGTCAGTGCTCTTCACTGCTGAGCCATCTCTCCAGCCCCAGAAGCCTGTTTTCAAATAAGAGACAAAAATGGGGTATATGGATGGAAGGGAAGATGAGGAAGGACTGGAAGGAGTAAAGGAAAGGGAGACTGTAATCAAAATATATAATGTGAGAAAAAAAAACCCTCTATTTTCAATAAGATGGAAAAAAGAAAAATAAATACATAAAATGAATGGGATCAATAGTGAAGGATGACGTAACAAGAGAAAGATACCGAGGAAGCCATGTGACACATATCAGGTGGCATTGTAAGGTCTGCTTCCTATCATCACATGAACCAGGACAGCAAACTGGTAGCTCTAGATACCATCAGTTGCACAGAGATGGGGATTGTTTATCTATTCAGTACTCTTTAAATTATTATTAAAAATTAATTTACACACACATACACATATGCACACACACACACACCCTCCCTCTGACTGGACTTGCAAAGCTGGCACCTTCATACCTTGCTTGCCCTCAGTCCACACTATCTGCTCTTTCAGACATATCTCCATTGAATTCTCGCCCCCTTGCAGTGGTTGAACATGACACCTTTGCTTAAAGCAGCAGCAGCCTCCTGTCCTAAGAGTGGGAGAGGTAGCTCCTTGGTTGGAAGGGGGATTGCCAGGTCAGCTCTCCAGCCCTTCAGTTCTAGGATGGTGTGATTCGGTGACCAGCCGTGTCTGTTCACCAACGTGAGAATTGCCCTGACTGCTGGTTTGTATCAATCCAAAAGACTTTAAACCTGGCCACTCCCTGTTTCTCGGGCCTATGCAGGTCCAAATGGCAGTCCCTGTGCTCAGAGAGTCCATCTTGTATTTCCCAAGGTGATTGGCTGAGTTACATCTTCATCTCACCTCTTTTGCTCTCTCTTCTTTCACCCTCTATACACCCGGATCTACTCCTCCAGGAGCCAATCAGCAGACTGCAGGCATGGAGTGCAGGAACTGATGGAGAGGGAATTGTGTCACCAATTAGTGACATGAGTGTTGAGGGAAGCTGGGACTGAGCAAGTTCACAGGGAGCTGGGATCAGGGGCTTGCTAGAATTTGAAGGTTGCCATGGTTTTGCTTATGTACTAATCATTTCCCATCACCCTGGATAGTGGGTGCAGAATATTTGGCTCCATTCCTTTTCAGTGATTCCAGGCTAGCTCCTAAGAGAGCTGCAAAATTCCAGCTCCAGCTGTGACCCTTCTTTGTTGTGCCTCTTAAAGAACATGAATTATTCTTAAATTCGGCTCCCTAAACTTTAGGTAATGATTCACAGGAGAGCTAGGGAGGCAGCTAGGGTAGAAAACAAAGCACCTGCTTAGGATTCAAGGCCCAATCATTGACAGCACACCTAATCAGATTGAATTGGTGCTAAAATGCTGCGTGTAAGTGCCTTCAGTGTCTTACAGATGCTGCAGAGCCAGACTGGAAAAGGCCAAATTGTCTTATTAGTCATCGGAGAATGGGAGATGGTGAAATTTCTCAGGTGAACCTAATTTGCATTCACCTAACAAATGCTGAAGAACCCCCAGCAATTCTGGAAAGGTGGTTCTCTCATAGATCCAGCAGGGTGTTCATCTGGGTTAAGACTTCTGTGGTTTCACAGTCCCTCAGGTGCCATAAACCAGTGTTGGATGGTGTCCTTGGGCCGTATATATGTTGGTTCTCAGGTCAATGTCTGGTATGTCAGGCTATCAAGGCAGATGGTGAGTTAGACAGTGCTACTGAACTTTGGGAAATATACCACTTGAGAGCCCAGCTGGGAAAATGGCTGAAATTGGAAAATAATAGAATAGAATATTTGATTGGCCAACAAAGACCTTAACTGGGAAGATTGCCACATTGAAATAATAGGAGAGCTTGGCTGATTTCGATCTGGGTAGTAACTGCCTATCAGCGGACTGGGCTCTGGGCATCCAGTGTATACTCAGAATGCACTGTTTCGCCTCTCCTCCCCCACACACTGCATATCCACAAGTATGTACCTGAAATATGGCTTCCAGCTGAATCCACTAAATTGCAACGTTACTTATTAGTTGAGGTCTGGGTCTAATTCACTGACTAGCGTGTGTGTGTGCGCACATGCTCACACACACAGACTCTTTCTCTCTCTCTCTCTCTCTCTCTCTCTCTCTCTCTCTCTCTCTTTCTCTTTCTCCTTTAGTAGGTGGCCATCAGAGTAGATGGCAAGGTAAATGAAATGTCATTTGCTTTCAATTCAATTTTCTCTCTCTCCAGGCCTTCAGCTACTGGCCTGGACTCTTGGAAGCAAACTTGTTTTTCTGGGATTCACCAGGAACTCTCAGGACAAGAGTATCTCAGTCTTCCAAGGTTTGGCTTCATTGATCCACTAAGACGCATGGTCCCATGCCTAAGGTAAGCCAGCAGTCATCTTCCCACCTTTCTGTGGAAAACTGATCATTTTGAAACACCAGAAATTCTCTAACCCTCACCTACCTCCTTCCCAATTAAAAGACCATACTTGACAAGCCTAAACCTTGAGCGTTAACAGCTCCAACAGAAGCCTTCAGCCAGAGAAAGGCAGGAGGCCAGTAGAAAATACTATAGCATCTTCGCCCTCTGTTGGGACAATTCTTTGAAGCTTGTTCTGCCCATAGTGCCCAGTGGAGTAAGCTCCAGTTGTCCACAGGGATTTCTAACCCCAGAACATTTGTATGGACAAAAGTTAGGAACTATTAGCCATCCTGCTCTGTGCATTCGCTGAGGTGTAACCCACATAAAATCAGACCCCAGGCAGCAGGAAGGGTATTCGAGTTTGATGGTGAGGTTGTACTTCAGGGGACTTGCATTTGGCCCCAGGTCTGACATTAGCAGGAAACCTTGGCTTCCCCTACTCCTCCAAAAATAACTAGAAAAATAATCAGTAGATGTACAGAGAGAAGAAGGAAGGTGATATGTTACGGTAACGTGTAAGCCTGGCCAACCTCTCTATTGTTGGTTAATGGCTATTTCCAACCGTAAAGCATAAGTCCTGCAGAGGACAAGCGAGGTGATGGCTTTGTTCGTCTCTGTGTTCCTATGAAGTAGACAATGATATTAAACAGTGTGACTGCAGTTGTAACGCCACTAATTGAGTTGTTTCTATGTGTTAGCAAGTTCATTCATGCATCAAAGCTCCCACCCTTTGGGTACCAGAGCTCTATCAGATAAAGGGAGGAAAATGTTTGGAATTCATTTCTAATTGAACCCATTCATTTTGTTCTAAACTTCATTTCTATCCTGTGTTCTCTTCTCTCCCTCAAAATAGCCAGGCCTGTTGAGCACAGGGCTGGACTGGAGTGAGAGAAACTTAGATGAGTAGGTCTCCAGAGGATCTTGGCTGGCCAAAGAACACACACCCAGGAGCAGCTTCAGAGAACTGGTTCAGTTTATTGAGTGAACCAAGGTTATTTAAACCTTTGGGCATGGGGTAGGGGCTTTAAGGGTGAGTGTACATCATTGGCTTGGGCCATGGGGCTGGGGATGTTTCATTTGCATAAGAAGGAATGCCAGGTGCTGCTGGACATGACCTTATAAGTGGGAAGAAGTTTAACCTGGGTACTGTCTGTGTCACCTCTTCTGGCAAGGCAAGTGTTGGTGGCAAGGGCTACATGTGCCAGGACATGCTGGCCCAGGGCAGGGGGAAAGATCCTACTCCTGCTGATGTCAGGATGAGATTTCCATGGTTTGGACATGCCTTAACCCTACTCTTGTCCAGGCTTGCACCTCCTTATTCCATGGCTCCCTGGCCACACACTTTCTGTGAGCAATTAGACAATTTTATCATACATACATAATCACTAAGTCACACCTTAACATGCTTCTATCATTCTATGTCCATCACACTTATTTTGCACCTGTGTTCTGTTTCTATGGATTTCACTTTAACGGATACTAGGGATAAGTGAAATCATGCAAATACATTGTCTTCATGGCTGATTGCTTTTTAACTTATAATATTTTTGGAGCTGCAGCCACATTGCAGCATGCATTAGTTCTTTATCAATTCTACTTATTTCTTGACCAATTCTGTCATGTGGGTGTTCCTATTGTCTATGCATTCACCAACTAACCGATATAAAAATTATCTTCTCCTGTTGTTTTGTAGTTTGTGCTTTTGGTATTACATCTAATAGATCTTTACACAAAGCCACAGAAATTTTTGGTTATATTTATAGCTTCAACTCTAACACTGAGGATTGTGATGGGTTGAGCATGTGTTCGTGTATTTTCTTTCCTATTGACTTACACTGCTATCTTTGCCTGAAATCACTTGATTATTAGTTTTGGGTTCTCAATTCTGTTCTTTGTATTTATCCACATTGCCTCTTGCCAGTGTCACATTGCTTAATTAATAGTATTTATTGAGAAGCAAAGTTTGGGGACCACCATGGCAGAGACTAATTTGAATACTAGAGTGGTAAGGGCGCCTCAGATGTGATGGTCAGTCACAGCTTTAGGGGAGCCACATTCCATTTAGGGCCAATCAGGAAGTAGTTTAATACTACTGAGCCAGCCAGGAGACACCAGGTTAAGATAGAGGTCTCTTTCTAGTCTTTTCTACCTAAAGTGATAAGTCTGGAGCTTTCAACCCATGATGTATCAAGTTTTCTATGCCAAACCACCACACCACCAATCAGTGATTTTCAAACTAGTAGGGTGGCTTGCAGAGTTATTTACTGTCATAGCATAGGCTATTCTATCACATAGTAGGGTAGCTTCCAGAGTTATTTACCATCACAGCATCACCCATCCCCATCAGGTAGCTAAGCAGGATTCACTGACACATTACATTCATTCACTCACTAAATATTTGTCAGTGTCTCCTGAGTATGAAGCATGATACTGGCAGAACACTGAATGGAACTCTTGGTTTCATGAAATTTATAGGGCTTTTTCCTTGAACAGCACTTGTATATATCATCTCTCATATACACTTGCCAGATTTAAGTGCAATGGTGTCATAAGAAGGAATGAATACACACACACACACACACACACACACACACACACACACACATGCACACATTCACATAACTATGAGGATTCTCAATTACTTATAAAGACAGCAGAATAAAAAGAGGAAATCTCAAAAGATGTGTCCCATAGAGTGTTAACTTTTAAAAATTTATTTATCATGTGTATGTATGTGGGTTTACACATGCCCCACAATGCACATAGAGAGGTGAGAAGATGAGTTTTCTTGAGTTGGGATCTGAAGATCAAACTTAGATCATCAAGCTTAGCAACAGCACCTTTCTCAGCTAAGCCATCTGACTGGCTCATAGCACTAAATATTCTACATGGCTCAGCACCTTCAGATATGTGTTTTGCTAGTTAACACCTTATTTTCTCTCAGCTCCAACATGTTGTGCATACTGCTTCTGTGATATACTTGCTGAACCCTGTAAACATTTCTCTCAGCTAGCTGGCAGAATGTGAGGTTTTATCAAAACAAGAGACTGGAAGGATCCTGAAAGAAGAGGAAAGATACTTAATTCCAGGTTTCAGTCTTCCATAAGTACCGAGTACCCTGGGCAGATCAATTCCCAGGCACCCTCCAGGCCATGCTTCCATGACTGGAGCTGATTGACTCTGAGCAATGTCCACCCTCTTGACCCTGACAGTGGCAGGCTAGGCCTAGAGAACTATAGTCTATGCCTCTTTGCAAGCTGCTTCTCTGAGAGATTCATTGTACAAGTCACTTTTCTTCTCACTGGGACAAAATGCCTGACAGACACAACTTGGAGAAGGAAGGTATGCTTGAGGACACAGTCCGTGGTGGCAGGGAAAGAATGGCAGCAGGAGCTTGGGGCAGCCAGTCACGTGGCATCTGCAGTCACCAGAGATTAGTAGTGCCTTCCAGAGCTCAGGTTACTTCCCTCTTCTTATTCAGCCTGCAGCTCACTCTTAGGGTCTCCCCTCTCCCACCCCCAGTTCACCCTTCCTGAAATCACCTTTATAGACATGCTGGTGGTGTATGCATATGCTGATAGTGACTAAACAATCAAGATCGGTCTTACATCTCCCAGAAGGCATGCTGCAAGCACTAACCTTGGACTCCTGGACCAGGTTTGCCTACAACCTCCAAAAACCTTGCTTTGGGAGTCGGGTCCCTGAAGTCTTCTGTAGTAAGTAGGAGATCCCAGATTCCCCTCCTTAGACCTTTCTAGCTGCTCTACTGCAGAGCTTTCTACATCATAGCCATTGAAGAAAATAACATCTGAACCTTACTATACCTTAGTGCTCTCCTGAACATCACTAAAAAAGAAAGGTGGCTTGCCGGGCCGGGGTACTCAAGCAACAAACTATTCTAGCTATTCAAATCCCAGCACAGAAAGAAAAATAGCCAAGAAAACATGCTTCCTGCACACATGACTAATCCCATTATAATGGTACCTAATAGAAGTGACCTAGAAGAATTACAAGAGAAAGAATTCAAAAGAATGATTACAACTACGTTCAAACAATTCTGAACAATAGAAGAACTTCTGGAGGCATCACCATATCTGATTTCAACTTATACTTCAGAGCTATAGCAACATAAATAGTAAAATACTAGGATAAAAACAAATACAGTGATCAATGAAATCAATTTGAGGACCCAGGTATAAATCCAAAAATACATACTGGAAAAAAAGTAGCACTTTCAACAAATGGTGCTGGTCACACAGGATGGCTACATGAAGAATAGAACTCATTCCTTATTTCTCACCTTATACAGAATTCTAAATGGATCAAGGATTTCAACAGAAGACCTGATATGATGAATCTTACTTTTTGGCCAAGAAACAAAAGGACAAACAGTGTCATTGTTCCATAATCCCCTTAAAGGGCATGAAACACATGACATAAGGATCTCTCATTTGACGTTTTAAAGGCTCCACCAACTCCCCAACAGCCACTTCCTGAAGACCCAGCCTTTGGGACTAGGGCCTCTGGAGGATATTCAAACCTAGAACTAGATCTACCAATGACCCAGCTATCCCACTCCTGGGTATAGCTGTGACCCAGAGGTTGTTCTTTGGCAGGGTATAACTATTCAGGCTGAAGTCCATATATGCAAGACTCTGACAGTTTAAGGTGGAAGGCAAGGATGTCTCTTAAACACTCAGCACTTAAGGGCCATCACATTCCACTTCACCCATTCTTTCTCTTATTCTGTCATTCATTCATCAAGTAATTCTTGAATTCTAACTATACCAAACTCTGAGGAGAAAGGAGGGAATATCTTTCAGCTCCTAGGCACAGGAAAAGACTTTCTGAACAGGACCCTGGTAGTTCAAGCATTAGATCAATATTTGACAAATGGGAGCCCGTGAAACTAAAAATAAATTCTGAACGGAAAAGGACACATTATTAAAGTGAAGAGGCAGCCTTCAGGATGGAAAAGAAATCTTTACCAATTATGAATCTGACAGTGGGTTAGTGTCTATAATCTACAAGGAACTAAGAAGTAAAGCTAAAAATTATAAAAATCAGAGCATGGAACTACACAGAGTTCTCAAAAAAGAGTTACAACGCCTGAAACATACCTTTAAAAAGTATTCACACCCTTAACTGTCAGGAAGATGTGAATTAAAACTCTTTTGAGAGTTTATCTTATCCCAGTCAGACTGGTTAAGATATGTTTTTAACATAACAAATAGTGACTTGGACATGGAGGAAGGGGAAAACTTACCCCTTGTTGGTGGCAATGGAAATGGTACAGTCACTGTGGAAGTCAGTGCGGAAGTTACTCAAAACCTAGAAATAAATCTACCATCTGACCCAGCTATCCCACTCCTGGGTACATTCCAAGAGTTCTTTACATCCAACTCCAGAGACACTTGTTCATCCGTTTTTTGTTGCAACTTCAGTAGCACTAGCAGTGGAAACAGTCCAGATACCCATCATCTGATGAATAAATGATATGTAGTACATCTATAAGCTGCAATAATATTCTGCTATCAGAAAAAGTGAAATTATGAAAATTTCAGATAAATAGAAGGAGTTGTAAATAATCATCCAGAGTGAGGTAGCCCAGACCTAGAAAGATAAACGTTGCGTGTTCTCCCTCACAGGCAGCTGCTAGATGGAAATCTTGAGGGATGTGTGTTTGAGTTGGAGTATCCATAGCAATCAGACCACAGTAAGGGTCCATTTCTAGGCATAGAGTGCAGCTGGGTGGCTTCTTCTAAATGGAGAAAGGAAGTGCAGGATGCGGGGAGGGGAGGGGGAGGGGGAGGGGGAGGGGGAGGGGAGCTGGTGAAGAGGAACAATGAGTGCATATTGGTTCATGGTCTAAAACTCCAGACTCATTTCAGAGCCTGTGTCCCTGCAGGAGCCCATGACTGATCCACACTCGCCGGGGCTTTGCAACTCTGACATTCATTGACAACGCTAGTGAGAAATTAATGCCACTATCTCGAAGAGCTGATTTCATTTTTTCTCCCAGCTCAGGTTTGCTTTAGGGTTGAGATCACTGGGCTGCAGAGAAGGAGATCTGAAGCAAAATCTTTGCCCCTGAGGTTTAGATACACAAAAGGTGCTCACACTGAAGTGAATGACATGATGCTTCCTTCCCACAGCTTATGCTAGGGGGCTGTTGTGATGTCTAAGAGATATTGTAGGCTCCTGGCTTTAAAATTTCTCCATTCTTCCCTCCTGATCTTCTTGTAAAGGGAAAAAAATTTTGACCTGGTTACATAGGTTCAAATCCTGGCTTAGCCACTTTCTAGCTGTGTGATGCAGAGTAAACACTTGACAAGCCTCAGTCCCATAATCTGAACAGTGGTTACAGTATAGGTCATACTACCTATTTGTGAGTTAGTGTATAAAATACTTGGATAAATACCAAGTGTGCCTTGCGTCAGCTGTTATAACAATAGAATCAGTGATAAAACTCTAAATGCTACAAGGAATAACAGTGGCCACAATAATAATAATGATGATAAATATAATGATAATGTAGTGTTATTACATATCAGGTTCATGTATTTACATGCCAAATTCCAGGGGTTGGTTGGTTTGTTTGTTTTACTTCTTCACTTTACATCCATTCACTGCCCCCCTCTTGGTCACCCCTTCCCACAATCCTTCCCCCATCTCCTCCTCCCCTTCTCTTCTGAGCAGGCTGCCCCCCATCCCTTGGTATACTCCCACTCTGGCACTTCAAGTCTCTACAAGACACTTCCTCTCCCACTGAGGCCAGCAGTTGCGAGGCAGAGGCAGGAGGATCTCAGTGAATTTATAGAACAAGTTCCAGGCCAACTAGAGCTGCATAGTGTGACTCTTACAACAACAACAACAACAACAACAACAACAACAAATAGATAAATAAAGCCCAGAGAAAAAAGCAAAAACTGTATCCACTTGAAGGAGGTATACTCTTGCCTTGACTATCCGGAGTCCCCAAGTACTAACATTTACCACTTGTTTTGCCTTTACCCTTCCTGCCTAGCCTTTGCCTAAATACAGCATAAATGGAAGCCGTGGCTGCCTGGTGAGTGGTTGAGAAGTGAATGAGCCTATTTTGAAGGCATCACTTTTGCCCTTTTTCCCACTGAACCCTCTGCTTGGGAAGGGAGCAGGGAGGAAGGAATACACATGCTGTATCCAAGCCACTCCAAGTACTCCAAAAGCCACTTCTGCCCAAGAGATCAGGAACCCACTTTCAGGCCCTGCTTGACAGTCTCCTTCCCTAGATTGACTTCCCAAAGACAATGTAAACTTGGTCTCCCTGTGGCCTAGAGGTTGCTCTTGACAGGGCACAGGTATTCAGGCTGACGTTCATATACCTAGGCAAGGCTCCGATGGTGAAGGATGGAGCCACAGGAACACAGGTGAACTGTCACCTGTACTCCTGTCCTGGGCACCAGACATTAAAAGTTAAGCATGCTCTATGAACTCTCAATTCTTAAAGGACATCACATTCTGTTTCAGTTGCCCATTTGCTGACACCTTCATTCATTCATCAATAATTTCCTGAATACTAACTACGTCAAACTCCAAAGCCCAGAAAGTCCCCCCAACAAAGCACAAACTTAAAATATAAACTCAGCTAAGATTCATATTGACTGTGGCATCAAAGTCCTGCTTAAGCATCAGAATGTGAGGCCACAAACAGCAAAAAGTAGTAAAGTAAATGAATTATTTTAATCTCTTCTCTATTCTCCTACCTCTACAACCTCGACCCCACCATTCACTAACCAGTAACTAATAGAATGGTTAGGTATGTACATGGGAAAATCTACATATGAGACATCATGATAGATGGTATATGACCACATACATCAGTGGTTCTAAATCTTCCTAATACTGCGACCCTTTCAATACAGTTCCTCATGTTGGACTGACCACTAACCATAAAATTATTTCTGTTTCTACTTCATACCTATAATTTTGCTACTGTTATGGATTGTAATGTAAACACCTGCTATATGACCCCTATAGAAAGGTTGTTTGATCCCCGGTTTCCAATGCAACATTTAAAAACCTTAAGTAAAAGACAAAGAGATACAACTGTTTTCCCTTGAGCAAAAATTTGGGGAATTCTACTAGTTTTCATTTAGAGCTAATTGTCCATGAACTTGTTTAGACTGTTTACAACTTGGGGCTTTTCTAGTTGTAATTAATACCCATTTAAGATGGAATAGGTCTTTAAAAGGAGGATTACACACCTGTTGCATGTCCGGCAAAGGCCCCAGTACTAAGAGCATGGTCTCAACAGTGATGGAGTTGATGGGAATGGGTGGAGCCCTTAAGAGGTAGGGCCAAGTGAGAGATCCTTATGTCATATGTGCCAGGTCCTTAAACGGGGTTATGGTACTACTATGATACTTTCTTCACCCATTTGTTTGGTTGTCTTGTTTTGTTTGCTAATAAGTAAGCCCCCAGCCTCATCACACACTCCCACAATGGGGCCCAGAAACCAGGGACTGGAAACTAAAATGGTGCATCAGAACTTTTTTTTTTTTGATCAGCTTTTAAATTTTTCCCAATTATATATATAATTAGAGGAAGCTAACTAGCACAACACCAAATTGTCCTCTAAGGCCTGGACGATACCACAGAGACGGCACAAAGTGGACAGCCATCTTTTTCATTTGAGGCTACAGTTCCCATATCTGTACTTTGTCTTAGCTGCTGCTTCCTGTAGACTGGATTTCTCCACCAGTTTGTACAAATTAGCATAGTCTTGTGAAAATCTTGAATCAATTTCTTTCTTTCTTTCTTTCTTTCTTTCTTTCTTTCTTTCTTTCTTTCTTCAACATAGTGAATTTAAAACTCTAAGAAGAGAGCCCTTATCTTGGTTTTAATTAAATATCATCTTTGACCCAGTTAGCAGTGGTGATGGTAGGGAAAGGTAGTTCCCACTGAAGAAGTTCTACCTAGGAAGCTCAAGATAGCTAAGGTCTCTGAGTACCTCCATTTGGACCTAATTTGTACATTTGATGGTACTGCCTGCTTCTAAGGTCAACTTCCACGTAGATACACAAAAATGTTTGATCAGAATACAAAATGTCACCAACCAATACCAATATGAGGAGAGATGTAACCTGTGAAATGCTTTAACCTTGGGAAAGGGCAAAAAAATGTGGCTTTTTAACTATCACCTGTCATTTTGGATGAATATTGCCCCTAGAGCAGATGGAGCTTGGGTGACCTTGAAAATTTAGCTTCAGAGTATACTATTTTTACTTAAGAATGCATTTTATCAGGAGATACTAGACCATTAATTGATAGAGTACTGAGAAACTGCCTACCATATTGAAAGGGGCATTTAACCATGGTATTATGAAAACTAACTATGGTAGCTGTTCTTTCTAATCCGCTTTGTGCTAGTTTTCATTAAAACAATCAGCATGGGAAGGTTGTGGAGATGCTTCAGTAGGTAAAGTACTTACCCCGCAAGCATGAGGACCTGAGTTCAATGCCCTAGAACCCACATTAAGAAGCCAGCAGTGGGCTCATGCATTTATAATCCTAGCACTGGGGAGGCTGAGAAAGACACATCTTGGGAGCTCGTTGGCCAGTCAACTTAACAGAATTAGTGAGTGCCAGCTCCATGAGAGGTTGCTCCCCACAGAAATACACATAAATACTCACAATTCACACATACTGTGTCCTAGGCTTATCTCAGTTGAAAGGATATCCCAGTAGGATTAGGTTAAATCCAGTTATTAGCATTGAGGCTAAGTATCAAATATCATATTCTTCCTCAAAGTAAAATTAAGCCTGCTTTGAGCATAAAGCACCAGGCAGAAGCCAGATTCCCTAGCTCATAGGAAATATCCCAAACTAAGAGATTTATGAATCCACATTTCAGCTAGTTTGCTTTGTAGGAGGCAGTAAGAGGAACACTCATTTCATTCCGTTTCTGTGTACTAGGCAAGCCATGGCTTTGAACACTCGCCTGTCTGCTTCTTCGGCTGAATTTGTGTTTGTTTCTGTGATGCTGGTAAACCTGGTGCCAAGCCCTTACCTTTACTGTCATCGTTACATATGTAACTAAGATCTTGAATCAGCTCAGTGCAGAAATTGGGACCAGCCCACCAAGCAATTCTGAGGTAGACTCTAGTTATGAACAGGAGACTTGCCTTTGCGTTCCCAGGCACTCAATTTTCATCTGTGAATGACCCTCGCTCACCAGTTACCTGAACACCATACTCCCCTTCCTTCATGTACAGAACTCAGGCCTTGATGGTGTCAACTTTGGGAAATTTCAGTAGGACAGCAAGTAAGGAACGAACGTACAGAAAGCATTCCAAGTATTCCAACTGGGCTCAGGAAGATGGCTCAGTAAGTGCTTGTGGCACAAGCATGGGGACCTCAGTTCAGGACTCAAATAAAAATCAAACCCTGTAAATATCTATAACCTCAGTCTTGGGGAGGCAGACCCAAGAGGATCCTTAGGAAATGCTGGCTAGCCAGTCGAGCCAAATTGGTGAACTCCAGGTTCATGAGAGATCCTGTCTCTAAAAGTAAGGAAGTGAGCGATTGAGGAAGATACCCAGTATTGACCTTTGACTTCTGACCTCTACAAATGCGCACACACGTGTAAACATACACATATTGACATGATAGAGTGGCTATCCAACAGGCACACTTCACAGATGAGAAAACTGGAGATAAGAAGTCAATAAGGAGCAAAGTGAGGCTGACAGAAAGGAGGAGTGCCTTAGAGCTTGTGGCCACTATGTCCCCAGAACACTCAGAAGTGGGTTAAACTATACCTGTATGAGTTTAGACCGAGGACATGCTTTCAATAGAACCTAAGAGTTTGCAACTGTTTTCTACATGATGTAACTAAGTGAAACCAGCCAAAAGATCCACAGGGCCACAAATGTTGGCTCTTACCTGATGCTTTTTCCAACTCGCTCCCTCTGAGAGCTGTGGGCAATTGGAGGTCATTGCTTGGCTCACACAAGGAAGTATACTTTCAGAATTTACGATATTTGAGAAAATAATCTTAGAAAAATGAATGCAGGGCTTGAAAGCCCACCACCGTGGAAGCAGTTAAGGACTCTGCTACTTAGGGCAGTCTTAAGGATCAAATAAGACATGCAGAGTGTTGCTAAGTGTAGACAGGCTATCAACAAGCAAGGACATGATTAAGTGGCAGCTAGGCAGGAAGAGCAGCAACTCAGAGCAGCTGGGGAAAACCTAGACCAACAGAGAAAAAAAACCACACACACACATTGTCTACTTGCTCCATAAATAAGCAGCAATATCAGCTCCTTTTGTGTGTCCCTTTAGGACTGGACCCCAGCACAGAGGTCAGGCTTTGACTAAGGTCAAACCACTATTTAAGTGCTTGCAGGCTGTGCCTATTGACCAGGAGCTGTAGAACTGTAATAAAATAAGAAGTCACTTAGTCTCCCAAGCCACACAGCAGCTTCTGACTGCATCAGTAACTAAAATCTGTACTCCAAGGTGTCTCCTTTGAAGTGTTTTCTGCCATTTGCAATTTAGTTAAGGATTTCTTTTTAGCAGAAGGGGATTGCAACCCCATTGGAAGAACAACATAGACTAGCCAAACCACCCAGTTCTCCCAGAGACTAGACCACCAACCAAGGAGTGTACCTAGAGGGATCCATGGCTCCAGATACATATGTAGCAGAGGACAGCCTTGCCCAACAGCAACAGGAGCGGAAGCCCTTGGTCCCGGGAGGTTTGATGCCCCAGAGTAGGGGGAGGATAGAGCAGTGGGGTGGAGGAGCACTCGCAAGCAGGCAAAAGGGATGGGGAGGGCAGATGTAGGATGGGGGTTGTTAGAGGGGGTTACAAAGAAGTGGGATAACATGAGCTGGGGGGGGGGTTGGTGGAGGGGTAACTGGGAAGTGGGCTATCATTTGAGATATAAACAAAGGGGATAATTGATAATAAAACAAAGAAAAAAAAAAGAATTTTTTTTCTCAAGAGCCCTCTAGGTGGGCTGGCTTACACAGACAGGGCTTTCAGAGATGCTAAAGGTCTGGTTTGCACAGACATGTCTCAGACCTGCTGAAGGTCTGGCTTGGATGGATGAGGTATCAAACCTACTGCACATTCTTTCTGCAGTTTACCAGATATTTGCACATTACTTATGATTCCCAGCTCTCCCATTTCCTTGTCTGGAGGATGATGATGATACAGGATGCTGATAATGACAACGACCATGATGATGATGGTGTTAGCATCTAGCCACAGGGTTGTCTTAAGAAACTTCTAGATGGGTGCTGAATTCAGCTCTTTAAATGAGCAGACACACACTAGGTGTTCATAAACCACGCAATGCTACCGTTTCATCTTTGCAAATTACATCTTTACGTGTTTGATCAGGACATGAGGACCGTGTCTCCATTCTTAGTTAAAATGTCCAGATGGAAAACCCACCCACAGTCAGACAGTAGAGACAGACACTGGCTGAGAAGGATGCAAAGGCTTGCCAGTTAGGAATTCATGATTGTCTTCTAGGTCCAGTTTGATGGATTGTTTTAAGAGAACTATTATTGTCACACTGGAAAAAAAATCATCAAAGTGCACCAAGGAAAGGATATTTAGGGCAGGTTAGAGCACTGGCGGTGCTTTGCCCTGGCCACCTCACTGTACTGACATTCCTATCAGTCCTACCAGGAGTGCCACAAATCACTGTAAATTGACTATTATGTCACCGTGGGCATTGGGATGACGAATAACCTGGGGTAACCTCATGGATTCTAAGCAGAAAGTTTCATGCTTGTGTCAACCCACATAGAAGTACTTAGGAGCAGTGCTGAATTGATGTTCTATCTTTATGAGCCTCTTTGACAAACTGAGAGTTTGGAAGGAGTTAGTTTCTGCTCACCCAGAAAGTGGTGGTATGGGAACATGCCCTGGATTCTGAGCTGCGAACAAGCCAAAGACCCCAAGCTGTCCTCGTTGTCTTCAGCTCCATTTGAAACTATGTACAGGGAAGAAAAAAACATTCACTACCAGTGAAAACACACATTTAAAACTGTCTGTTGGGGATCCCAGGAAGCCACGGCAATGCAGAGATGAGCAGCTGGGGGCTCTGTGGAGGCTGTAAACGTTCTAATGCCAGGTCCCAAGAGTGATCTTCTTGTGACTTTCGGTCCCTCCAGCTAATCCTCGGAGCAGGTGGGGAATGAAAAGTTATTCAAGGATAGTGCTATATACCCTTTATGAATTATGCATCTTAAACAAACTTGGACAAGCCAGAGCGCTCAAGTGGAAGGCTTTTAGCCAGACAGCCCACTGAACAGCTCAGCTATAAGGTCTCTGTGGGGTTTTTTTAACAGCACATCTTGTCCTGAGTTATCAAGCCGAGAGTGAGAGTGTCCGGCAATGCTCTGACTCATTTTTAGCTGCCATCTACTCTCAGTCCCTCGTGGATGGCCACACTCGTGGCTTTTCCATCTTGGAGCTTTCAAAAGGCTACAGTCCTTGCAATGAGAATCACAAGGGTCACCAGGTTCTTGTTTGAGGGGTTTTATTACCAGGCTATCCACTGTCCTGCAGCCTCCTAAGCAGCAGTGACATCTCTGGCATCGATTCCAAAGAGGAAAAGAAGCAGCACGGGAAGCAGAGCATTGTTCATGAGGAAGGACCAGGAAAAAGGAGTGTAGATGTCACTAAGGGTTAAGCGGGATGTTAGTGTTATCAGCCATTTGCCGCAATGAGCAATGAGAGACAGTGGACTTCAGTGATGGATAAGTTAGGGAGTTTAATAAGAAATGCACATCTGTGTGTGTGTGTGTGTGTGTGTGTGTGTGTGTGTGTGTGTGTGGACATTTAGCATATTGGATACCTCAAGAGTCAGTAGCTAAGATAAGTTTTAGTTGGACGGGATTGAGTTGAAGTGAAGCAATTTGACCTCAGAGTTGTTATCAGCTCATTGACTCAAGGCATTGCTACTAAAATCTCACATTTAGCGCCTGGCTGGGGCTTTAGATCGGGTGCATGGATTCTGCACTTAGGCCTCTCAGCCACTCCTTGGGGCGGACGCTGTATTCTTTCCATTCTGTAAACAAGGGAACTGAGGCCGAGAAGAGTGTAAGCACTTTTTAGGGACGTTGAGTCAGAAAGCTACAAAACTGAGTTGAACAGTTTTTCTCTTGCATGGTGCCTTCATTAATTTTTTTTTGTCATGGTAACAAATTACCAGAAACAGAGTATTTATGAGGAAGAGAAGTTTATTCAATTCACACTTCTGCACATCCAAAGGTATGGATGGCACTGGTACCTGCCTGGCTCTGGTAAAGACCTCACGGGTGGGTGTGTATGTGGACGGAAAATCACAGAGGAGTGGATTATAAATGAAGAAACAGAGATTTGAGAAGCGGGGCAGGCTCTGGATTTTATGCTCATCTTCTCGAGCACGGACCAGGTTCCCATAATTAACACCTTAATCCCTTCAGAGAATATGCCCTTAGTTTACCAGAAGTCTAAATCCCACACAACACTGTCTCCCAGAAGCATAGCTCTCAACAGAAGAGACTTGGGGGAGACAAAACATGTCAACCACTTGCCTTTCTTTGACCAAAAGCCATTCCATAGACTTAACTTGTCAGAGAGGAACCACCACACAGGCCTTTCCCATCTCAAGGTCACTTCCAGGTTGGGAAAATAATACTGCACCTCAGAATGAGTGTCTTCCCACAGTCAAAAATGAAGGCTTCATCATTTGCTGAGACCAGTCTGTACTCACCGGGCCTTGAAGGAAGGCAGCTGGCTGTGGATTCAGTTTTCTCTTCTCTTCCTTTCTAGCTCTGTGACCTTAAGCAAAATACTCAAAAAGCCCCCAATCTCACTTGACCACCTTTTGAACTAAAGGAGTATTGGTTGTGTCTCCTAAGAGCTCCTCGAGGTTTACATAGGCTAGCTTCTGAAAACTGTGTTGCTTGGTGCCTTGGATCTGCCAAGCATTCTTCAACAGGTAGCTTGTATCAGGATTATGTTTCTGACCTTGACCGTTGCTTCTCTTCAGTTGCTAGTGAGGCCCTGGTGTGGAAACCCACGAGGCTCGTCTGTGATCCACTGATGTACAGCAATCACCATGATTAGACACACCACAGAGAGTGGGGATGGTGTGCCTGGGAAGCAGCGTGCAGCACCTCTTGGTGGTGGGGATGATGGAAGGGAGGATTACGTAGCTCTCCTAATCAAGCCTCATCTTTGGCTCTTTCACCAAGCTGATGAGCTCTGGGTTCTCTTAGTGAAACTGGCTGCTTCCATCTTTGGGAGAGAATTCTGCCCCTCCTCTTCTGGGATCATTTTATTCCCCTGTGAATCCAATCCAATCAGTGACTTCACATTGATTACTGAAAAAGTCAAATGTCCAATACTGCATAATCTAATTCTTCTTACTTTGCCTGCCTTAGTGCTTGTCCGTCCTCTGTGGTCAGTGTGACCAGGGGAGGGTTCCCAACAGCAGAGGTATCTGTCATTGTCTCCATCCCACATGGCAGGTGCACTCTGTGTCCTGCATGTGCCTGAATATTCTGACATACCTCCCACTCTCATGGGCCCTACTCACCACAGAGTCCTGTCTCCTTCCAGGTCTCACCAGACTGTAAGGCCCTGTCTTACTTGGTAGCAACTTTCATACAATATGCTTTCCGCACTATACCCAGGGTTGGCAGTGTAGTAAGAGAATAGATGAGGAATAAACACAGAACTTATGATATAAACCCACATGTCTTCATGCTCCCGGTTCTCACATAGTGATGCTGATGATAAGAGAATCCAGTATCTCTCCAGTACTTCAAATGTTCTGAGATTAAAGGGACTCAAATATGGTCAGTCAGTTAAAATGACAAGGTTGGGACTTGGGATTTGAGGGAATGCTCTACAAGCTATGTGAATCTTCAGCTGTTGGTCCTCAGCCTCTGACCTTGCTTTGAGAGAGTTAAGATGTGACTCCGGGGACCACAAGTGACAGGAATGTTTGGGGATTTAGGTTTTGGCATATGGAGGAACAGTTTTTAAATCTTTAACTCCAATCAGCATACTAAAAAAAAAAATACATTAGTATGTATTTGAGAAAATCTGACTTCAAACTTTCCCTTTTCTTTTATCTGTATTCAAATGATTGTGTGTGTGTGTGTGTGTGTGTGTGTGTGTGTGTGTCCATTGATCTAAGGAAACAGTAGACTTTAAAGATTTAAAATGTCCTTGGGACTCCCATGCTGGGGGGTGGGGGGAGCTAAGATTTGGTGTTTCGTGGAAACCTGCCTCCCAGGAAGACATAGCATGCATTTCCCACCACATATCAGACCACCTAGCAGGAGAGACAGGGCTGAGACAGAGGTGTGGTAAACTGTGGGCAGAACCATGCCTTGCCCAGGACTGCTTAGCTATACATGTCTACCTCTACTTCAGCATACCCCACTGAAAATGGACTGGAGAGTGGGTGAGTCCTTCATCTCTTCATCTCCTCAGGGCGACTACATTGAATCAATCTCTTTCTCTGCTTTTCAGTGCTATTTGTGGAATTGATACAGGGAGACGGGTGGCCAAGCCTAGCCTGCTGGAGTTACTGGAGCCTAAGCTCTTATTCTAGGAACTGGGATCTCATAATGAGCTTCATAGTTTCAAATCTACTGCTCAAAAAGCTGGGCATTATGCTTAGTGATGTGACTATGAAGCTCAGGCCTGCTAGGCTTCTCACACAGGACTGTACTGGACACAGGACTGGATGTGTACAGCACGTGTGCAAATATCCTGTGTCTGTCCCAAATGCTGGCGTTCATACGGACTGGGGAGACTTGCTCATGAGACTTCTGGAAGCTTATGCTTAGTGACATCCTCTGACTTCAGACTGCCTGAACACAGAGTATAGAAGGTTAAGAGGGAATTATTCCTACCAAGTGAGGCAAATACATATTTAATTGCTAACATTTCCTTGTACAAAAATGTCTGAATTGGGTGATTTTTTTAAAAGTTTGACCCTTGGCAGTCCCCTTTAATCATTTCTTTGATCAGAATTTCCCCAGAGGGACTCTGCCAACTTCTCAGAATGTCTCCCTTAGCTCTCCCTGCCTCTGCGCTGATGGAGCACGGCTGCCTGTTAGGTGCTCAGCTTTGGAAAGCACGTTTAAATTATTAAATTATTCATGATCACTGGGCCAGCCCAACCTTCTCTATCTCACTGCGTTCTCTTCCTCTGGGCTGGTGCTTCCTCCCATTTTAGATTCTCTGGTGAAATGGTCATGATGTTGGAGAAATACATCGCAACATATATGTTTATAAATCCCATGACTTCTATTGGCTCCATCAGTGCCTGATAGTGTATTGCTATCCCAGTCTGCATTTTCTGTGCAGGATGTTGTGACTTTTAGGTTTTCTCTAGAAACAAGACCACATGTTTGTAGCTGCATGCTATGTTCTTTGAAAAGCAAAGTAGATGCCTTCTCATCAGTGGATTACAAGTTTTAACCTTCATCAGTGTATCAGCCTTTGTTTTTATGTGTCGTCTGTGCAGCACAGGGAGTAATTTATGAATGAACGAGTGTGTATAGAGCTAATAGCCACACAGAGGGTAGATTGTGTGCTTGTTTGTTGAAATTTCAGCAAAATCCCACCAGTACATGGAAGATTATGATTCCACAGAATGAAACTTATTTCTTTATTCTTCAATCCATTTCAATGGAGAATGCAAGATAGAGACGGACTTGAAAATGTTCTAGTCGTTTTATTTTATTTTATTTTATTTTTTCGAGACAGGATTTCTCTGTATAGCCCTGGCTGTCCTGGAACTCACTTTGTAGACCAGGCTGGCCTTGAACTCAGAAATCTGCCTGCCTCTGCCTCCCGAGTGCTGGGATTAAAGGCATGAGCCACCACGCCCGGCATTCTAGTCATTTTAAAATGGAAGGAAACATAGATATTGAGTTCAATTTTTTTTCCTAACTAGGGACCAACTCATTTGCAAAAGACCTTGGGTTCCATCCCCAGCATTGCAACAAATGAGCAAGGATGGTAATGTTAACAAAGATGATTTTAGATAAAATATCCTTTATAGAATATCATCTTTATACATAGGGCTCCCCTTGGTCACCACCAGATTCAATAGTAGCACACTCTAGGGCAGAAGAGAGAAGATCCCTGTGGCTATGTCAGTATAGCCCATCAGTTCTCTGGTCATCTTTGTCACTTACCATTCTTCCCCATGCTCTCACCACCACCCTCTAAACACACCATTACTTGATGACTCTTTTTGCTTTTCTTCCTCCTCTTCTTCCTTTTTTTTTTTCTTTTTAGAAAGTTGCTTCAAACATGCATTTTTTTTCTCCCTGCCTCAACCTCCCAAGTGGCTGGGAATATATATGTGTGTGTGTATGTACACACACACACACACACAAACACACACACTGCCAGCAGGCATGCATGTGGAACCAGCTTCCCCATCTTGTGTGGAGTGTGTGTTGGAGTACATGCACATGAGTATAGTCCAGATCAGAGTCTTGGCTATCTTTTGTTCCCTGCCTATTGTCTTGAGGCAGTGTCTGTGGAACCTCATCTCTCTATGTAGGTTATCTGGACAGTGAGCTCCTAGGATCTGCTTGTCTTCATCTTTCAATACTGAGGACTCTGTCCTCAGTTAGAGAGACACTCAGCCATAACTCTCTTCATTCTTATGGATGCTGGGGACTTGAACTCAGATCTTTTTGTTTCTCCCCAAACCTCTTCCTTAATGATTTTTAATTGATAATGTTCTATTGTATAATCAATATAAAAGCAGGTTAACTATTATCTAAAAGAATCTAACTCTATACTTTTAGCTATTAACATATAGATTTTCTAAAACTGAGGTTTCATTCGGATTTCTTGATGCTTTTGTATACTTGTCTTAATCATCTTTAGAAGTAGCTGTCATTTAATAAATTTAAAACTCAAAAAAATATGTCTTCATTTTCCACCTGACCCTTCCTCTTAAACCCTCACTTAGTCTAGTGAGGTAGGTAGATTATCTGTTCACCTAGCTGTCCATTCAACAAAAGGCTATTGAGTGAACTGTAAATATCAGCCATATGCTAGATTCTGAGAAAATGCTCAGAGCTATTCAAATTTTCCAATGTCATTAACAGCCTATGGTGATATCAGCTCAGTGACAGGGAACTCATGATGGGAATGTTTGTCTTGATAGTGCATCAGAGGGAAGAAACCCTGGGCTGGAAAAATACACAAGGATTTCTTAGGGAGTGAGTCTGAGTTGAAATAGACAGTTAGTGTTTAGAATTTTAATAACAAATTGGAAGAAGAAATGGAAAACCATCCATTAATGGAGTCCATAAAGCAGCAATGGTTGCCTCAGAACCTGTGGTAACAAGGTGGATAACGGTTCTAAAAAGACTGCCACCTGTGTGTGGAGAGACATAGAGAACAGAATGGGTAATCATGCTAACAGGTTTGGCTAAGCATGGCAAATAAATGCTGAAGTCTTTAAATTACATAAGTAATTTTACTCTCATTAATAAAATAGAATGGGCAGCAGCTCAACTTTCTGTTCAGATATGTTTAAAGCTACCGAAAGACAAATGTGAAGTAGTTATTTTATTCAATCTGACCAGAATCTGGAACTTGAGCCAATTGCATTGTCCTCCTCCATTTTCCCCTACTATAACAAAATGCCTAAGACTGAGTGCTTTAAAAGATGGCTTAGTTGGCCATCAATGGGAGGAGAGGCCCTTTGTATTGCTAAAATCATATGNGAGAGAGAGAGAGAGAGAGAGAGAGAGAGAGAGAGAGAGAGGGAGAGATTGAGCACAAGGCACATATGAACCATGGGTATCAGTCATCATTTTGTTTTTTCTAATTTGAGACATAGTTTTGCTTTTATTGTTCATTGCTGCATGTGTTAGGCTATCTGGGCTGTGGACTTGACCGGTTCTCTTCTCCACCTCCCATAGTAGCACTGGGATTACACACTGTCATGGTTTAAATATATTTGGCCCAGGGAGTGGTACTATTTGAAGGTGTGGCCTTTTTGGAGTAGGTGTATCACTGTGGATGTGGGCTTAGACCCTCATACCAGCTGTCTGGAAGTCAATCTTCCACTAGCAGCCTTCAGATGAAGATGTAGAACTCTCAACTCTGCCTGCACCATGCCTATCTGGATGCTGCCATGCTCTTGTCTTGACAATAATGAACTGAATCTGTAAGCCAGCCCCAATTTAATTTTGTCCTTATAAGACTTGCCTTGGTCATGGTGTCTGCTCACAGCAGCAAAACCCTATCTAAGACACACATGTATACTCCTCTTGGCTTTATGTGGACTCCAAAGATTGGAAATCAGGTCCTCAGGCTGGCACAATAAGTGCTTTATCCAGTAAGCCATCTCCCCTGTCCCTTGCACTTTATCTATTGAAAGGTTAAGATCTTTAAGAGATTGAAACTAAAAAGATGGTGGTGATTTATCTTTTTTGACCAAATTTACTAAATAGGCAATATTCAATTAATGTTGGTATATGTCAAAGTAGAAAAGGGTCTTTGCTAAAATCACATTTTTCCCTCTGGAAACTTAACTTCTTTTATAAATTGTGACACGTTTTATACTTTTCTTTCACAAATAATAAAAGATGATGTTAAAAATTAACACATATAAAGAGATTATCCTTCAAATTAATAGCATGATTTTTTTTTAGCCATTCCCAATTTTAATCAGAAATCCAATCTTAATTTGATTTTATTTAGTTTAAATTAGTACACTTGTCCTTTATTCCTCATAACCACACACACACTTTTTTTTTTCTGGAAGAGATAGCAGAATGGGTGTACAATTATGCCATAATTAATGAAATAGACTACATTAAGGAATCATTCTTTCTTTACAGAAACCTAAAAGAATTTTTAGATCTCATGAATCCTGCATTGAAAGCAAATTCTTGGTGTCTCCCCTCAGTGGATTCTTTGGGCATGACAGTATACAGAGCTAAATAGCATGAGCTAAATAGATCATACTGGCTAGTTCTATAAATAGAACACAGCCAATGCTTTCCACTGTGATGCTCCAACTCAGCACAGGTCCAAAATGAAGAGTCAAATAACCATGACCTTTGATCTCTGAAAGGAAGAATCTAAACAAACCTTTCCTCCTTGTAAGTTAATTAGCTCAGATATTTTGTCATAGCAATGGAAGCTAACCCACCATTCTAACTCATTCTCCCCACATATACTACACAAATGGTTAAATTCCAACACCATCAAGGTTTTGACATGTTTGCTTCATAGAGGTAGCTACCAAACCCAAATTGGAGGTACAGATCCAAGATACCATCATTCTGCATCTTTCAATTGTGCTATACACATCTAAACTATACATGCTTAAATAGAATTAAAATGTCCTTATCCCTTCTGTATAATTCACAATGATTCCACAGTATGATCTACTATCTAATTGATATAGAAAATCTTCCACTTGGCTCAGGAAAATCTATTTGTAGTTTATGTAAACGAGGAGCAAGAAAATTACCTTGTTTGGTTGTTCACTGAGTCTATATGCTTGAGTAACCTCTGGTTTCAAGATCCCTGACTCAGAGCCTTGGTGGTCAGGCCCCCTCCTGGACATCTGGAGTGTCACTCAAAATGATAAGAGAACAAAGGAGTGGGCAAGAGGTCATGACATGCAGTCATTAAAGACATTTATGATTTGTTAGATAACAGGCAACTTTTGTTATTCTTCACAAGTTAACAGACAAATAAAGCACATCTGAAACAGCAGGCTAGGAGTTGGTACCTGAGTCTGGGAACATGAACTCAGTGTGACCCTGGCAGCAAGGTGGAGAAGTTGTCCTTGAGATGGCTAGACTCAAACTACTGTCTCCTTATACCAGTACCCCATTGTTTATCACAACACCACAGGATCAGAGACCAAGAAAAAAAACTTGCTTGTGGTTTTCTTTTAGCCTGTCTTGTTCATTCATGTGCCCCCATTCTCTTTTGGTTAATTGTGGTAAAATATGGTTTTAGTGTAAAATTTGCCATCTTGACTATTTTAAAATATGCTGTGTGGTGATGGTAAGTATATTCACAGTTCTGACAAATATTCTGATAGCTCATCTTGCAAAATTAACATTTTATATCCCTTAGACAATATTACCCTCATCTCCAGCCCTTTGAAACTACTATTTCTGTGAAATTGAAAGGGTCAGATGCCACCTATCTGTGAAATCTTTGTGGCTGGTTTGTTTCAGGTAAGTTGATCTGTGTGTGTCATGTGTAGCAATTTCCTACAAAATTGAAATATTCTATCCTATAGGGAAGCTTATTAAAACAGGAAGTAAGGAATTCAAGCCAGCTTCAGGAAGTTTCTGAAACTGACCAGATTCACTAAGATCCTCCCTCTCCAAGAGTACATAAATAGTAAAGACTATGGAAACTCACTGTCAGAGAAGCTAAGCTATCAAAAAGACTCTTGAGACAGGTCCAGCTGCCCTGGATGAAGCCAAGAGTGGCATATTTTATAGGACATAAGTGGAGTTTTTCAGAAATATGAAGCCTGTGTTCTAGTCCAGATTGGGGGTTTTTTGCTTTGTTGAGAACTGTCACTGGTTTCTACCAAATAGATGGTCTCTCTTTTTTAACAAAAATATCTGCTGACCATAGCCAAATGTCCCATGAGAGACAATTTCACCTGGTTTTCTTTCTCCTGGTTGATTTATGTGTTCAAGCTCCTTTTAAACCAAGGCCCTTCTTCTATAGTCTTTATTCTATCCCTATTCTATCATGATCTTTAGTCTGGTAGGCACGCATGTCTTTGATGTACACAGGCACAGTGCACCTCAAGAACAAACTTAAGTCCCCATCTCACAAGACAGGGAGTCTTGGATGGGTCATGTCCCATGTTCACCCTAAGATCTGCACTTGTCTTGTCTGGTCCTAAACAGTTCACAAAGGGCAATGGGAACTGAGTAACTAACAAAACCAAAAACAAATCAAAGGAGGAGAATCCAGCTCACCCCGGTCCCTCTGATTTATGTATACATGTCAGGGAGGAACTGCTGCTGCTAGGGAAACTTCTAGAAGGGGAGAAAGAAAACACAGTGCAAGCTTACACCTCAAATAAGATGATGATCTCATGTGCTGTAAGAAGCATTTAAGACCTGAAGTGGTGTATAGTAGTGAGTGGGCAGGCTAGCCTACAGGCCCCTATGAGAACACAGGAAAATGACATTTGAGTTTAAAACTGGGGCTGTCACATGCTGCTAGTGACATGAAAATTGGTTCAGCCCTCTAGGAAAGTAATTTGTCAATCTATGTCAAGAGTTAAAACATGCCCACTTCAGCCAATCATTTAGCAGCTACAGGGCATCTCAGAAAATGTGGTTGTTGTACCAAAAAAGACATGGAAAACGCTGTGTAAACCACCCTGATGCCACAAATACTTTCAAATAATATTGGTCGTGAAAAACATTTAAGATACAAAGTTATAAAATATATAGAATATTCAAGATGTAAA
Organism: Mus minutoides; assembly: GCA_902729485.2. Classification (NCBI taxonomy): domain Eukaryota; kingdom Metazoa; phylum Chordata; class Mammalia; order Rodentia; family Muridae; genus Mus; species Mus minutoides. Next base: position 104,577 of record LR751422.1, on the reverse strand, counting down.
CTTTTTAAAGTTGCCAATTTTTCTCTGGATTATTGTATGTAAAAGTTGATAAGTAAGAAAATAAATAAATAAAAATTAACAGAATGATAACAATCACATAGAAGGTGCCTTTTATTAGGAATGGTTTTTTTTTCCATTTTTTTCCATGTTTGTTAATTCATTTTTAAATACAGGCTGAGTATCCCTGGTCTGAAATGCTAAGGACTAGAAATGTTTCAGGTGTCAGGCACTTGGAAGTATGGAATTTATTCATGATCATTTCTGGGTTGAAATCCCTTAATTGGTAAGTTCAAAGCAAAATAAGCTTTAAAAAGTTTCAGATTTTTCTTTTCAGAATCTGGGATTTCAGATACTTAAACTGTAACCTACCGCCACAGACTTCTCATCACACATATTACCTGCTGAGAGGAGACTTAGGATCTTTTTTCAAAACAGCCATAACAATGAGTTGGTAGAGTTTTTTTTTCTTTTAATACAAAATATTTGCATATTCAGCAGTTATTTTTATTCCCTAAAAAGCACATGAGACTGCTCACAAACTGTCCAGCTGTGAAGGCCATTAAAATCTTTGCGTTGCGTTCTGCAGTGTGGAATTCTCCACCTACTGCCACACTTTGTGCTCAAAGGGATGACCTGGCAAACACGCTGCTCTAATTTCCACACTCTACAAAGTTCCTCTGGAGCCGGTTCTAACTTCTAACATAAAGTTTGTATAGTAAAGATGCCTTCACTTTTTCCAACCATGGAGCTCAGTTTAAGCAATGAGGTTTTTCATCTAAATATTTTACAGATTTCTAGATGCATGCATTTTGAAGTCTGCCTTATGAACCCAAGACTTCACCTGAGAGACTGTTAGGAAACTGGAATTGTGATATTCCCTGTCCACTCTGGCTATGGAGTCCCATTCACCTGCTTAGTGAGCTCTCCAGATGGCTGGTATGCACTTAAAACCAGAAAGTCCCTGATCTAGACCAGAGTCCGACCTCTGCATCATTAGGAATGTCTACAGATGAGAGGTTTCTGCAGTTAGAGGAGTGCTATTATGTAATCCTCCACTATCTGTGCTTTGTCTCAGACAGATAAAGAGCTAGGCAGGTTTGTTCTGAATTTGGTGTCCTGTTAGATTTTTTTCTGAATCTGCTGTAACTTAAGGACAATGCCCTAGACAGGAGGATAGATGGCGTAAAGAAATCTTGTGCCCAAAAAAATAAATCACAAAGTCGGTAAAGAAATTCATGGGACAACTAAAGAACTCTTGAGAAATGACTCAAAGCCAACCTAAGTATGACAATCCAATTTTAGAACAATGGGAATGTCTCTAGTCTCAGGGACAACAAACGAGGTGACAGCTTGAAACTATTTTTCTTAAACCCAGGAATTCTCAAATACATCTTAACAGTCTAAATACTCTAACAATAATTATAGATAAATATTCAAATAGATAAGAAAAAATAACTCCATGGCACTTGAAGGCAGAATATTCACTCCGCCTTTCCCCCAACCTCCACATGCTCCTTTCACAGATGAATTCAAGCAAATTTATGGCTCATGAGCCAACCGAAGGGGAAGAGCACTTGTGGATGGAAAACATTTCTTCCCAGGGGTTCAAACTGCTTTCTAGACATTAGGTCATTAATTGCTCCTTTAAATCTTTCTCATTGATTTTTATATATTTTTTGAAACAACAAATTTACTGTTTGTTTTGCATATGAAGAAAAGCGTTCATATCAGTTAGAAAGTAAGGTCTTAAATATCTTCTAAAACAGATATCATAATTTAACTTACTAGTTACTGGATGGACTTAAAAGGGGCTGGTTGATATTATGTATTTATGAACCCACCCAAAAGTTCCATAATACCTTGGGAACATTGCGTCAGAAATGTGAATATTTGAATAAGTGCCCTTCCTGTATCAGTCAGAAAGGATGCATGTGAAGATTAGAGCTGGGTAAGTCTAGCAGTTTGGAGAGGAATATAAAATGCTGGTATATATTATCAGAGAAAGTAAGAATCAATAAAACAGTGACAATAGTGACCAGTGGAGGTCACTGCCAAAGTCAAGGCCATCCCAAGCCAGCTAGAGTCAAAGTGAAACTTTTAAATAACTTTCTTTTTTTTTTAAAGTTTATTTATTTTTTATTTGTTTATTTCTAATTCAAAAACTTTCAATCTTTAGCAAGTCACTAGACCTCTTGGAGCGGGTGCTGATGTCCACCATTTATTACCATACTCCACTGCTTATTTTGAGCATTAGACTAACTAGCTCATATCAAGCACTGATGTTTCTTGAACTTGCTACCATATCAGCTGCAGCTAGGATCTTCAGGTGCAGAGATAGAAAGGGGCGGGGGGGGGGGTAGTGTTAGATTAAACTAAGTAAATTGAAGAACCAGTTGCATAGTACAGATAATTTTATGCCTTAAAACTATATTTATATGCATAAATACAAGGCACAGCGAGGTAGGATTGTGCTAGCCTGAGGGGGTGTAGAGAAGGTTAAGAATCAGGAGACATGTGTGAAGGAAGCTTTCATTTTTTCTATAGGCTACATTCTACACATTTCAATTTTTACAGTGAATATATATTCCAGTGTTTTGTTTCTAATTCAAAAATGAAAACAATATTTATTTACGTTTGGGACAGAGAAATAGCTCAGCTAATGTCACCTCTCCTTCCAATTGAGAAAGACTGAGGCAATATATCTAAAGGGTTATCCTTGCCCAATACATACATGAGCCTTGCCCTTTTTATCTCCAGAGGGACAACACATGTCACTCTTCAGCTTGGTCACTAACTAGTTCTGATCTTAGGTCTAAGTCTGACCTTCCTGTCTTATTTCAGAGGCCTGGCACTCATCAATGATGAGAAGAAAGCCTTTTCAATCCTCCAAGATATTGACTACAGGAGGAGAGATCAATAGACTCATAGAAACTAGAAAAGATTCCCTGGCAGCAGGAATTGGCCAGTTTTGAACACCTGTTCTCTGGATATCTTATTGTTATCGTTCCACTGATGTCCATTGCGGGGAGTTGACAGTAAAGATGTACAAAAGTCATACAGTAATAGTGAATGATAATCACAGGCAACTTTCAAGTGCTTGCTCTGTGTCCTTCATACACACAGGAAATGAGACGAAGAGATTAAGGAATTATCCAAGATCACACAGCCTGAACAGTGAGGGACTCCAACCCTGGCACTTCATTTCTGTTCACTAGTGTACAGAAAGTACAGAGTATTTGATGTAGCTGCTAATTAACTGAGTCAATGGTTTCCTATTGCAGGGATTCACAATCAACAGCATCCTTTCATATACAAGGCACTTTGATTGGACAGCTTCCTCAAATGAGTAGGCAAGCATTAATTTCTGTATCCCCTTTCTTTTACAAGTTGGGGTCAGAGAATTAAATAGTAAAGGGCAAAGACTCAGACACATCTAGTTTATCCATGCGACTATAGCAGTATTTCATTGACTATTTAGTTATATTCCTTCCTGAATTGGGGAAAGGTAGACACACACTGGGTTTTGTTTTCTTTTTGTTTTGTTTTGTTATAGTCCTATAGACAGGTAGACACACTTGATTTTTTTTTTGAGGTTTTTGTTTCTTGGCTTGTTTCTGAAGATGCAGACATTAAAAATTTTAGTTATTTTAATGTCCAAATAGAATAGGTATACAAAGGTTTAGCCTGTGGAAAGAAAAGACATCCAAACAAAGTAGGAAGATAAGAGCGAGCTGCAAATCCCAATGTGCTATTACATCATACACATTAGCAAGCTGCAATCAAACCTAGAAAGTAATGAGTCTTGGCAGGGGTGTGGAGACTCTGAAGCTGCTCTACACTCTTGGTTTCCAGTGATAACAGCTACTGTGGAAAATAATATGCTAGCTCCTGGAAAAATTCAAACAGAACCACCATAATATCTGGTTCTTTCACATCATAACTAGTTTTGTATCTATAACAAAATACCCATGTAATCAGCTCAGAGAAATACGTGATTATTTGTCCTTGGGCTTCACAGCTCTCGGGCCATGGTTGACTGGTTCTGTTGCTTAGGAACCTATGGCAAAGCAGGGGCGTGGTGGTACAGATCCGCTTGCCTCATGATGCCCAAAAAGCAGAGAGTAAATAATAAGAAGTGTCTAGGAGCATGACATGCCCAAAGATATATCATCCTGTGGCCTACCGCTCCAGGTACATCCTATCTCCTAATTTCTATGATCTTCCTTTAAGGCCATCGAAATTGATAAAGATGAAATTAAAATATCATTGTCATTTCTCCTTTCTTTTTCCTGCCCCTACCCCTAATGTAACCACCTTGCTTTCAAATTCATGATCTCTTCTTCTTCAATTTCATTGCATGTACCTAAACATGTTAATATAAACTGCTTAGCTTGTATGATATTACTTGCGTGTATATCTTTCCAGTGATGACCAGTAGGTATTGGATAACTGGGTGTGCTCTTCCCGGGAAAGGACTACTTTTCTAGATCTCAACATTCCTTAGTTGCCTGTAGTTCTTTGTCTAGGGTTGGTGCCCTATGATATCCCCCCAACTCCATGTTAATAGGACTGTGAGTGCCATCTTTGTTGAGGTCTTTTCCAGCAGTCATGTTGGTGAAACTTCATGGGCACAGCTTTTATGACATTTCTAGGAGACATGGTCTCACAGCAAACGCTCTGTCCTCCGAATCTTACAATCTTTCTGCCACTTTTCCTGTTATGATCCCTGAGCTAAGGCTGTAAGTGATATGGTGTAGCTCTATCAGTTGGGTATCACAGATCACTTGTTCTCTGAATTTGATCAGTTGTGGGTTGATTTTGGGGGGGGGGGTGTTTGGTAATGATCTCCAATGAAAATAAGTGTTTCTTTTTTGAGAGGTGAGACCTATTAAGTTATCTGTGAACATAAATACTAATATTTATAAAGTAGTTGGGAATCATGCTGAGGGCATGTATAGGTGATGCTGTAGCATCTCATCCAAGACCGATAACTTCACTAGCTCTGTGTGTTGACTAGATTTCCAGGACCAGACAAGACATTTGTCTTATTGAGCAGACCTGAAGTCCAGTGAGAGACCTGATGGTTACTGCCAAGGTATGTGTACCACTATTGCATCCTCGGGAACAGTGTGCCATTCTCTTCGTTGTCGTCCATAAGCATCATAGCCTTGCAGTCTTTGTCTAGAACTATTGATTGTTTACCTCCCTTGGATACTTGTATGGCACCTTCTAGAGCTATGAGAGCTAGTATTCAGGGAGGAAGGTTTTAGATCAGATCCAGGTCAGTTCCTCCAGGTTCTGTGTCTTTGGTAATAGGGACTTACTTTCAGCCTCCAAGGGCAGCAGCAATATTGTATAATGTTTTGGGGATCTCTTGGACTTTTAATTCCTAATCAATTCGAGGATTAGATCAGAGTCCTCATAATCCACTCACTTCTTAACAGTGCCACCAGATAGGGACTAAGTCTTAACACATTTGGATGTATTTCATGTCCAAACTACAGCCAGATAACATCTAAAAAAAATCGAGATTGGAATCTTAAAGAGGGATTTGCGTTTCCCTATTCACAGTAGTACAACTTATCAGTCACACTAGTAGTAGCCACCCCAGAGATCACTGATGCCCGTGTTAACTAATTCCCTCCTTACTGACATTGAGACCAAAGACAGAAGTAACTTAATGGCAGCTACATGTTTTGAGTGATTGTTTGAGAGGACATGGTCCATTATGGAAGGGAAAGAATGGTGGCAGGAACATGAAGTGGCTGGTCAAACTGTGCCCACAGTCAGAAAGCAGAGAAAGTTACATGCTACGTGAACAGTCTTCTTTCTCCATTTTCTCTGTCTGGGACCTTCCTGCTGGCTCATTTGGTCGGAGCCTCGTCTGGGCAGGTCAGCCTATCTGAGAGTCCTCTGGGCAGCTTCTCTGTCCTCTGCTTCTTCCAAGCAGCCTGGCTTCTCTGAGAGCGATTCTCAGCCGTCTTGACCGCAGTACTTCAGATCTCCCTTAGGCTATTCCTGCTCTTTTGCCTCCCTATTCACACCCCATGTGTTAGAGAGTTTCCCTCCAAGGAATTTTTCATTTCAAAAGAAACTGCTATGTAATACATAGGAGGATAGTCCTCTGTATCCTGTCCCTGTGTGCTTCTAAGGATGTTCTTCTTGGGAGTCAAGGGCTTGGTACCCTAATGTAGCCATGGAAATACGCTGCCAAAATCTACAGTGGCAAGCATTCGCTTGGTATATCTTTATTATAGCAAACTTGTTATCTTAGGTAACAGTCTTAAGAGAAGAAAGAAAACATATTTATACTGGGGGAAATATTGTCTACAAAATTGATTTCACTTTACTAGTAGGTGGTAGACTTTCTGGTTCCCCTTGTTTGTCTGTGTTAGACACACTAGGATCAGGCGCTCCCCAAAGTAAATGGCCAACTGGGAAATTATTTGTTCCAAATTTTCTCCATCATTCAAACTAGGACTTCAACAAAGGAGCTAGTTCTTCCAATGACCCTCATCTCTGTGCCTATGTTCCATGATCTGGCCTTAGTGGCTCTTATTCAACACACCTCTCAGGACCAGGGAGATGGCTCAGTCAGTAAGCACTTGACTTTGTCACTTGTAATCCCAGTCCTGGGAAGATGGAGACAAGTAGATCTCTGGGACTCACTTGCAGCCAGCCTAGTTGAATTGGTGAGTCCAAGGCCAGCAAGCAACTATGCCCCCTCCAAAAAAAACTGAAGTGGAGAGCAATTGAGGATGATACCCAAGTCTGACTAAGTCTTGTCACTCACACACATACAACACTAGCATGTACACGTATGTGGAAAAACTCAAGCAGACACCTTTCAAGCCTGACTCTACAGTGTCCTCAGTGTGCTGTGGTTGGTCTGTTTTCCCTCTCATCACTGGACTCAGGTTTACTCCTGATTTACAAGGAGAGATGCTTCCTACCACCTCCCCAGTCAACCACACTAGATGGGTTTCACCAGTCTGTCTGCAGGTAGTGCCGCCTGCCCCAGGTTACAGTGGGAAAATGATGCTTTGATGTATGTTTGCTGTGGTTTATTGATCCTATTAACATTAGCTCTCGGGAAAATCAATGCTTCGGTCTTGCAGGAGGTGTATAAATAAAATGATAAAAATAAATCAAGGTCAATTGTTTCCTGATGGAAAAATGAGAGGTAAATTATGACAGTCTGTGATCAAGAGCAGGGGGATATTTTGAAATTCATGACAATTCAGGTGAGTACCAGGACTCTGTTTGGCCATTTGATGGTACTGCTATTTAGTCTACTTAAATAACAATCTTATCTCTAGTATCTGGCCCTCAGACATCATGCTCTGCTTTAATTGGAACCAATATTATTCAACTTTCCTATTTATTTTACTTTAGTGAATAGCTAAAACTTTGTGCCTACTCACATACTTCTAACCATTGTGTACCAGTTACTTTTGAATGGCTGTGACAAAACACTATGACTAAGGCTACTTAGAAAAGAAAGCATTTTATTTGGGGCTCATTGTTCCAGAGTGTGAGAGTCCAAGGCCATCATGATGGGGAGCATCTCAGAAGGCAAACAGGCATTGGAGCAGTAGCTGAGAGCATACATCTTTATTCACAAGCACAGGCAGAAAGAGAGAGGTAACAGAATGATATGGGCTTTTGAAAAGTCTCCCCCCCCCCCACCAGTGACACATCTCTTCCAAGACAAGAACACCTTATCCTTCCCAAACAGCTCCACCAACTAGCGAAGAAGTATTCAAACATATGAATACTCATTTACCATGCATTATAAGGTTGATAATACCAAACTATTACTGGAAGTTCCTGCCTGCCAATTCAGTTACGCAGCAATGGTTTCTGAATACCTGTGTTGTCATGGATCATGTTAGTTTGCGGTAATACCTGCAGTATAGTGATCAGCAAGACAGACTCACTCTCTTACTTCATAGGACTTACCAATGGATAAGTGTGCAGTCAGCAAGCAGTCAAGTGTAATATGATGTCAAAAATGATTAATGTTGTGTAAAGAATATGGCAGGAGAAAAGGCTAGCCAGGAACTATCGTGCAAGACTAGAAGGGAGGTCAGAGAGAGTTTCTGTTAGTTGACGCCTATGCAGAGACCCATGTCAGAGGCAGCAAAGACCCTCATCTATTACAAAATACATTCCCAGTACTGAACACACATGGCAGGCTAGAGATAGTCTGGAAACTTCTGAGCGTCAGGAAAAGGAGTCTGATCCTCTTGCCCTTCTGATCAGTTCTGTGACTTTGGGAAGTCAAGTAGCCTCTCTATGCTGTTTGCTCCAGAGTGAAGAAATGCCCATGTGCCCTTTACAAGATGCTTTGGAGCTTGAATAAGAAAAAGTTTCAAACACGGGAACTAAAACACAGGGAGCTCTCAGAAAAAAATGCTAGTTCCCTTCTACATTGTCTGGGTGCTAGGAGATAGCATGGCAGGTGTTTAAGTCAGCATATACCCAGAGAGGAACTGCCATTTACATGTATGTCACTCAGAAGTGAGTGAGCACCTTCTAAAGGTGCTTGGGTGCTAAACACCCCAAGGAGCCCTTGGTAGACAAGGCAACTATTGCATCTGGCCTTGTGCAGTGTTGTGTTTTTTTTTTTTTTTCTTTTTCTAGAATGCAGACCATGAAGCATGGTGGTAAGGGTGCAAAACCCAGGTTGTTCCACTTTGTAGCTATTTCAAGTTAGAAAATTAATTATGTCTTCATTTCTCATCTATAAAAGGGGATGACACTGAATCATTTGAGTCCTAGTAATTCAGTGACTTTCTAGAAATGCCTAGAATAGGGTCTTACACATGACAAGAATTAGAGGAGTATTTTAAAATTGAGATTGAACACAAAGCCATGTGAGGCATGGCTATAGAAGATACATGCTAAGGCCTCAGCTTGTACCCAGTGCTATGGGGTATGCTACAGCCTTGTCCCTTTTAATCATCCCATGGTTCATCTTATAGATGAAGGGATTGAAACAGGCAGCATCAAACACTGCCTAGTCACACCCACTCCTCCCACATTCCTCTGGGATACCTAAGCAAAATACCCAAAATGAGCAAGATGGTGCCCCACTCCAAGGCGTCTTTGAAGTAGAAAGAACAAGATACTAATGGGCCAAACAACTTATCAATATCTCAGCAGCAACAAATCAAATTACAAGGTTTCTAGCACAAGTTTAGAGCAACTACGTTGTCTTGTTCTTAGAATTGAATTCAGCAGCACTCATTAAATACTTACATATTTTTTAAAAAATTGGGAACTTCCCTGATAAATTCAGTTGGATGGAGATACATATGGTTCTCTCCGGGGCATACCACAGATGTCCTCTAAAGCTGGACCAAGTGAAACTATTCTTCAAGTAAGCTTTTCATTGGAGATTAGCTAGATTCACAGGGAGAGTTATAAGGGGTACAGTGGCTCCCACATGCCATTCATCATTTCCTTTACAATAGAAATATACTACATAGCCAAGGTACATTCATCAGAAAGAAGACATGAACGTTAGTATCTTACTATTAACGGGACTCCAGGCTGTACTCACATGCCACCAGCTTATCCGTGGATGCCTTCATCAGGATGTACTCCTGGATCCCAAAATGACTTTAGGGAATCCCTCTAGAGGAAATTGGATACTCCACCCCCATCTACCCATCTTGAATTCTGTTCCTGCGATACAGAGATACAACCTGTCATTTACTAAGTCTTCCTGGTCTATCTAGGAACGTCAGGCTGCTCAAGATTTCTTGATAACTGTAAAAAGGTCAGAAAATTCACTGAAAATATTGGCCGAGATGTCCTCCTTTTTGATTTATTGAGCTTTTATTACAAAAAAAATTATTTGCCATGTGTTGATTTGTGTTCACAAGATGTAGTTAGCTATGCATGTGTGTGTGTGTGGGGGGTGTAAGTGTAAGTACAATACCCACAGAAGCCAGAAAAGGGCATCAGAACCCCTGAAGCTAGATTTACAGATTATTTGTGAGCCATCTGATGTGGTTGCTCTGAACTGAACTTAGGGCCTCTAAAAGAAAGCTAAATGCTTTAAAGCACTGTGTCATGTCTCTAGCCTCCGTGTGTGTGTGTGTGTGTGTGTGTGTGTGTGTGTGTGTGTGTGTGTACATGTACCTTTCTCTAAACAGTAGTTTTTCCAAGGAAGATAAAGTAGTACTAACTAGAGAAAGCACACGAAACAATTCTTTGTTTATCATATCCACTTTTGAAATGTGATTTTTGTCTGCAATATTGACTGAACTGGATGCATAATGTGACCTTTTGATATTTGCATCTGATTTGCACTGGCTTCTCAGTTTGTTTTAAACCAGAAGCCTTGGCTGACCTTGAGCCAAGAGAAATACTGTTCTCCCATGGGTGACTGGTCTAGGTGCATCTCTCCTGTGAATTAAGCAAGCTTGGGTTTGTTTCCTTATCCACATGATGCTATTCCTCCTTAAACTCTTGTGGATTTGTGTCAACCAAATTAATTACAGCCATTATGGGGAAAAGAAAGCACAAAGCAGCTTGTATTCATGCTGCAGTTCTAGGTGGTTTTTCTTGCAGTAGAAGTTTACAGAGGGAGCAGGTATCATTTGATTATTCCAAGTCTTTCCCTGTCCTGGTAATTTTTATTACAATAGTAGGGTTTTTTTTTTTTTTTTAAAGACAGAATCTCTGTATTCCAAGCTGGCCTTGAACTCCCTCTATAGTAGAGGATGGCTTTGGGCGTCCAAACTTCCTACTCTCACATCTGAGTGCTGGGATCACAGACATGAGCCCGAATGCCTGGTTTAGACAGGCCTGAGGATTGAACTCAGGGCTCATTGAACTGGGCAAGTGTTCTATTAATTGGGCTACATCCCCAGCCATTTGTGATATGCCTATGTCTATCCAGTTTATCCTTGTGACTTAGCTTGTTCTTTATAACAGGAACTTAAATGGGGTTCTCACCTGAAACAAACAGTAAAGGCTGCTTGGGTAGACTTATTTTAACTTTTGAGAGGTACAAATTAAAGATGGGAACCAGTAGAGTTGAGCATCATTCCTCACACCAGTACAGTTCCATAATCTTATCCACTGGTTGGAGATTTCCCACTGTAGCATGCCTCCTCTGTGCCTGCAGTGCACCCTAGGAGTACAGCTAGGGAACGCCGCCGTTGAGGACCATACCTCTTCATTATCTGTTCCTGTGGCTCCATTTGTGCTGCTCACTTCTTCATTTACTGATGTTCCTACCTTTATCTTCACACTCTCAGAATATCTGATGCTTTTCCTTCTCCCTCTCTATATGAAGGTGTTTTCATTCTTCCAGGGTTGCTTCAGAATGCTTTCCCATTTCTCTCCATTTATCCATCCTTGAGTAGTATTTGTGGTGCAAACCATACCTTCTTAGTGTCGGGAGGGCAGTATCATTTCCAAATAACAACAATAATTAGATTTGAGGCATTTAAAAAAAACAACAAAACAAAACAAAAGGCTGGGCATGGTGGCACATGCCTTTAATCCCAGCACTCGGGAGGCAGAGGCAGGCAGATTTCTGAGTTCGAGGCCAGCCTGGTCTACAGAGTGAGTTCCAGGATAGCCAGGGCTATACAGAGAAACCCTGTCTTGGAAAAAAAACAAAAACAAAAACAAAAAAAGATTTGAGGCATAGTCTTTTTATGTATACACACACACACACACACACACACACACACACACATATGCATGTACACGCGCGCGCACACACACACACACACACACACAAGAAGTTGAGGGACAGGACTATCATAGACTATGGTATGTTTAGCTATTATATTTTCACAGAGGGAAGTGATTGGGAAGCCGTCTCTAAATGATACTGACAGGTACAGACCTAGGTAAGTTTGAGAGGAAGTGGAATAGACCACTCCATGGCTATTCTCTTTTTCCAGCATCAGGGCTCATACCTCTAGCATCTGTGTCTTCTTAGTGTCCTCAGAAAACCAAATAAGAGAGATTTGACAGGAGAGGACAAACATGGCCATGCTGTAGAAAGCAGCTAGTGTGTCAGGCCACCCACTGCCATGGAAGAACGTCACTGATGTTACTGTGTCCAGGCTGTCTGCCCTTTCATGTGTCCTTATTTATAAAGCCACCAGTGTGTGTTGTTGTACATAATAAATATTGTAGATTTCCAAACCTCAGGTGTCCACATGCCCAGATCTATGTGGCAAAAAAAAAAGTGGGAAATGGAGATGGCGTTTGATACCTTTGTGCCACAGAGACCACAGTACCTCACAGACACAGCTGGAAGGGGCAAGGACTTATTGTGGCTTGTGGTTTTTTGTCCATCGTGGTGGAGCATGGAGGAGCAGCTCAGATCGTGGCACTAGGTATGTGGGGCAGTGACTATACACATGAGAGCAGGCCAGCAAGCAGAGCAAGCATGGTGGAAACCAGAGGCCATTTCATATCTGCATGGTGGAAACCAGAGGCCATTCCATATCTGCATGGTGGAAACCAGAGGCCAGTTCGTATCTGCATGGTGGAAACCAGAGGCCAGTTCATATTTGCAGTGGCTCACTCCTGCTCCACGTCCTTGCTACTACTTCCACTGGCTTTCATAAAGACTCCAAAGCCTCCCAAAACAGTGCCACCAACTATAAAGCAAGAATTCAGAACATGAGCTGATGGGGGAAATTTAAGATTTAAGTCAAAATAGAGGTGTCTTATAGCCATTGTGAAGGAGTAATAGGAAAAAAGAGAAAAATTGTCCCTCAAGTGGCAAGCTAAACAAGAAGGAACTCATTGTGGGAGTTTGAATATGATTGGCCCAAGGAGGTGTGGCCTTGTTGGAGGAAGTGTGCCACTGTTGGAGTGGGCAATGAGACCCTCCTCCTAACCACATACAAGCCAGTCATCTTCTGTTTACCTTTATAACAAGATATTAAACTCTCACTCCTACTGCATCGTGCTGGCACCTTGTTACCTTGTCATCATGTTACCACCTTGCTGGTAATGCACTGAACCTCTGAACCAATAAGCCAGACTCTGTTTTGTTTTGTTTTGTTTTGTTTTGTTTTGTTTTGTTTTGTTTTGTTTTGAAGTGTTGCCTTGGTCATGGTGTCTGTTTACAGAAGTAAAATCCTGAGTAAAACAACAACAATAACAACAGTAAACCAGCCACTCTTTAAGTAAGGGTTGGCCATGTAGCAGATCTTGGATAAAATTGCTGGTGATGGGATTACAGGTTGTTTGATTTCTCTCTAAAAGCATCAACTGCGCCTGTCTGTTTCTTCTCATTCTGCTTTGAAGGCAAATATGGTGTTAGGATTTGGCAACTACCTGTAGCCCAATACAAGTTCCCACTGAAGGGTGGACTTTCTTATATATATACACACATACACACACAATAAACCCTGCTTGTCAATATACGGTGGCATTTTTGTAGTCACAAGGGAGCAAACACAAAGACAAACCTTGTATGTTATGGGTAGCAGAATATGAAGCAAGACACTGGGTCTCTGACAGCATAGTTAACAGGCAAACCAAGGTCAAGACTGCCTGCTGTCCCTGTTGTAATATGTTCTAGAGCTCCAGTCACTATTGTTCGGATTTTTTTTTTTTTTAATCAGAGAGAAATGCATGCCTGACTGAGGTAAGAAACAATGTCAGCGGACATCCAGTTTTCCATTCTACCCTCTAGATCTAAGTGAAGTCTAAATGAATTTTAATCCTCCACATGATTAAAGGCCTCTGCAATCTTAGCTCCCTAATATCTGTTGGCAAGGAACATAGCCTATCTTGTTTGTAGTTACTGTGTTTGAAATTGCAAAGCAAATCCAAAGCTCCAGGATCTTGGAAGGCCAAGACTATACAAAGAATTTTCTGATCATCCATTTCACTCCTTGCACCCTTAATTCCATTTAGCATATGTGAAATCTAAGCATCCTTCAGTCTCCAAAGCATTCCCAGTTAAACCTAGGAAGAAAGAGGACACCTCCCCTGATTCTGTCCTTACTTCTCAACTAAACAAAGCCTGAACGCAGTTCAACACAGTGTACCACACACATTTGCAGTCCCATATTCCCACAGACTTCCACAAATTTCAGTTCAATCCCTGGCCAGCCATGGAGGTTTCACCTTTGCTGCTGTTCAGTGGTGGAGCCCAATAGAAGTTCCCACTGAAGGGTAGACTTTCTTAGGAGATATATACATACATACATACATACATACATACATACATACATATATATATATCCATCCCCATTAGCAAAAAGCAAACAACAAACCCTGCTTGTCAATATACAGTGGCATTTTTGCCCCTACTTGTGTAAATGAAACTTAGCATCAGTTATGATGCTTTGTTAAAAAAAAGTATGTATATCTGTGTATGTATGTGTGTTTTGTATGTGTATGAGGACATATGCGCCATAGCATGTGTATGAGAGCCAAAAGACAACTTTGGTGCCCATTCTTGCCTTCCACCTTGTCTGAGGTTGTTTCTCTTATTGTTCCTTGCTACAAACCTCAGGCTGAAGCTTCCAGATTCTCCTGTTTGGCCCCCATCTCCTCCTAGGGTGCACTGGGATTACTGGCGTGTTCTACAGGGTCTGACCTCTATGTGGTTCTAAGGATCCAAAATCAGGTTGTCGGGCTTTCACAGAAAATACATTAACCCCTGGCCCATCCCCAAAGCCTTTGCGGTGCTTTTAAATGCTTATTAAGAAAAACAAGCCAGCTTTATTATTAATGTGATTTGTTTAATAGGTTCATAGGTGTGTAAATTGACAACATTGTGTGTGTGTGTGTGTGTGTGTGTGATAAGAAATTGACAAACTACAGAGATAAAAGGAAGAAAACTTAAATATTTGGGTGCAAAAGTTTTCCAGGTTTTGCACATTTATAACTAGAAATGTGTATATAAAAAGAGTTCAGTCATATAGCAGTATTTTCATTTGTTGTTAATATATCTGTCATTAGATGTTGTAACATCCTGCTTTGAGATAGTACCAGGACGTTTTAGTATACAGAAATATGAGTTATATGAAAAGTCTCAACTGCTAATAGACCCCAGTGTTTTTATTTTCAACATAAATATTGCTACATGGAATGTTTCTATGAATTAACCATTGAGCATGCCTTAGAGTCATTTAAAGTATTTCTTTTAGGTTTATAGCTTACTGAAATCTGGAATTAACAAGAATACATGTATTTTATCTTCCACTCACATAACAATAACATGTTACTCTACCCAAGGTTGTGTCCCTTTAGGGAAGCCATCAATCTGATTTATTCCAGATGTCAATATGTCTGTGTTCCTGTGATTTTAAACTTTTGGGATAAAACTTTAGGTAAAACCAGTCCAATAAGCCCAAGTTATTCTTTAGGACCCAGAACACCGTGAGTCCTGACTGCCAAATGACTACATGCTGGCCTTAGTGCTCAGATAGCCATGTGCTAGCCTGTGATACCCCCATCTCAAATAAATAAACAAACTATGAAGACGTACTAATTAAAATTCAGGGGGAAAGACTGTAGATCTGGGTAGAGACAGTGGTTTTTTTCTGAAGTTTCTCTATAAAATTTAAGCTATAATATTTAAAAAATATTTTACACTTATTGTTATATATTCTTAGCTCATGGTGACAGATTTATGAAGACCTTTTCACACAAGTGTACCATGTTCTTTGAACATTTTAATTCATACATGTCCTTCCGCTCTTGTTCCCTTGACTAGTCTCGTTTATTCCCCCAAGAGACGGTCTCACAGTCTCACTTCTATTCCCATTCCTGCCCCACTCTGTGTGTGTGTGTGTGTGTGTGTGTGCATATGTGTGTGTGTTCTTTTTCCATTCAATTGTTGATGAGCACCAAACTGACTCCAAACTTGTTATTGTCAACAGTGTTTCTATAAAAAATATATATATGAAAGTATCAATGTAATGTATTGACCTAGAGTCCTTTGGGTGTATTCCCAAGAGTAATACAGCTATATCATATAGTAGTTCTATTTTTAGTTTTTTGGAGGAACTTCCATATTGATTAGTTCATATTACAGTTAGCCATGTACATCTTTTTTATTTGTTTCTGCTTTTGCTGATAACCATTATATCTAGAATGAATTAGAACATCAATGTAGTTTAATTAGCATTTTCCTATAATTAATATTGAACATTTTCCATATGTTCATTGACCATTTATATTTGATCTTCTGAGAACAATTTCTTAATTTTTTTAGCTCATTTCTTGATTGAATTGGTTTTTGCTAATTAGGATTTATTTATTTATTTATTTATTTATTTATTTATTTATTGTATATGCATTTGAGCAAGCATCTCTATATATCTGTGCCCATGAGTTTGTGTGTGCACACATGCACATGCTCTCATGTGTGTACGTATGTGTGCATGTGTGTGTGTGTGTGTGTGTGTGTGTGTGTGTGTGTGTGTGTGTGTATACATGCATGTATGTCACAGTGAGCATGTGGAAGTAAGATGACAGCTCTCAGGAATCAGTTTTCACTCTCACTATGTGGGTTTTGTAGATGGAACTCAAATTATCCAGCTTGGTGAGAGGAACCTTTACACAATGAGGCATATTGTCAGCCATGGTATTTAGGTCTTTTAGCTTTTTATATATTCTAGATAGTAATCCTTTGTCAGATATACAGGTAGTAAAGTTTTTCTTCAGTTCTGTACTTTGTCTCTTCACTCATTTGTTGCCTTGCTGTACAGATGATTTTTGATTTCTTGTAATCCCATTTGTCAGTTCTTGGTTTTATTTCCCGAGTGATTAGAGTCCCCTTCAGAGAGCTGCAGCCAGTCCTATAACTTGAAATGTTTTTGTCTGTGTTTTCATCCAAACATTTCAGGTCTTACATTAAGTACAACCTTTGATTCACCTGGAACTGCTTTTTGTACTGAGTGGGAAATAAAGATCTGCTTTTATTCTTTTAGTTATGAATATCCAATTTCCCTCACACCATTCACTGAAGCCAGCTTGTTTCTAGTGTGGTAGTAGCTGTGTGGGTTCTCAGTCCTCTAGTCTGTTCTGCAGGTACATTTGCCTATATGGGTGCCATTGCCACACTTTATTGATCACTGGGGCTCGTGGTATAATTTGAAATTAGGAATTGTGGTATGTATCTTTTGTACTGTTGTCTTTGTTCAGAATTTCTTTAGCTACTGAGGATCTTTTAGGCTTCCATCTGAATTTTAGAATTGTTTTAATAGTTCTATGAATAATGCCATTGGAATTGTTATGTTAATTACCTTGGATCTGTAGATTGCTTTCAATAATATAGCAATTTACACAGTATTGATCCTGCTAATCCATAAGCATGGGATATCATTTTCCATTTTAACATAACCGTTGGGAAGGTGCTTTCCTTCCTTGGTTAGAATTATTCTTTTGAAGCTATTGGGACTGAGATTGTTTCCTTGATTACTCTGTTCACTGTTGGGAATACAAGAGTCTAGGACTTTTTTATTTGATTTTTATCCTGCTACTTTGTTGCAGTATCAGCTCTAGGAGTTTTCTGGTGATATCTAAAGCCCACTATACATATGCTCATATCATCTGCAAATATTGGTTTTATTTCTTTATTTCCTAATTATATTCTTTTTGCATTTCTCTTTCCTATTTCTCTAGCCATGGCTTTGAATACTATGTTGAATAAGAGGAGAGGGATGGGAACCCTTATCCTCATCCCAGTTTTACCAGAAGTGCTCCCACTTTCCCCTCATTTAGTATAATGTTGGCTGTAAGTTTGACTTATAGGTCATTACTACTGTGGTATATACACTCTAGTTTCTTCAAGACTTTTCTCACAAAAGGACATTGGGCTTTCTCAATGATCTTTTCTGTCCATTGGGTTAGTCATGTGATCTCAATCCTTGAATCTATTTATGTGATATTTTATATTTATTGTTTTGTGTATGCTGAATCATTCTTGGAATGAAACCAGTGTGAGCATGGTCACACTGTTGTTTACTTCAGCTTATAAATATTTTTTCTAAAACTTTTCAATCTATGTTCTTCAAAAAAAATTGTCTTAAAATTTATACTTACTGGGTTTTTTTTTTTTTTTTTTGGTCTGATGTTGGTGTCAGAGTAATGCTGGCTTTGCAAACTGCAGACATGCAGATTCCTGTGTAATTTGGGAGGACCAAAATTAGACACAATCCACAACAAATAGGATATTGGTGTTACCCACTACTGTATTAAGATTAGCCTGGTTCTTTACATCCAGTAGTATTTGTCTTATGAAATTAGGTGCACACACATCAAGAGTGTATGTGTTTAGAATTGTTATATCCACTTGTTGTACTTGATCCCTTATGAAGTGATCTTTATCTCACCATGTTTGGAGTTGAAATGTGCTTCTTCTGATTTCTCTATCTGAAGCTTTGATGTTGCAATACCTATGCTTGCTCGTGTTTACCTTTGCAGCTGACTGGCTGTGTTTAAAGGGATGGAGTAGCTTCAGTGCCAGCGACTACCATCTTGGCTCAAGAATTTGTGCATCATTGAGTTTCAATTCTACTCCGCTCCTACGAGGTGCCACGTGACTATCCAGGTCTTCTCTTCTCAGAGTGGATGGGGAACTTTGGAGTTTGAAGACATGCTTGAAGGGTTTTCTGTTCCTCCTGCTAGAGCAGCTTGATTTCTCACATGTCTCAGGACAATAGATAGCAAAGCAGGTTTCCCCAGCATCTACTTCAGGAACCTCAATGCTCTGTCACACCAAAGTTGGATTTTGTGTGATTCCTTGTCTTTGGGACACAGAACAAAGTAGATGGGTTCACCCATTTCCCTCACACATTATTCAATGCTGTAGGCCAGGGTCTTTTCTCTTATTGACCTAATGGCTTATGATTCTGTATTTTATCTGTGGTAGGTTGAATAATAACAGCCCCCATAGGTTCATAGCTTCAAATGCTTAGTCTTTAGGGAGTGGCACTACTTGACAAGGATTAAGAGGTATGGCCTTGTTGGAGTGGGTGTGGCCTTATTGGAAGAAGTGTGCCATTGGGGGTGGGCTTTGGGGTTTCGAATATTCAAGCTATGCCCGGTGCCACTAATTCTCCGTGTTGCCTGCTTTTCCATGTAGAACTCTGGGCTCTTTCTCCAACACCATGTCAGCGTGCATGCCACCATGCTTCTTGCCATGACAAAATTGGGCTAAACCTCTGAACCTGTAAGCAGATCTCAGTGAAATGCTTCCCTTTATGAGAGTTGCCATGGACACAGTGACTTCATTCACCTCAATAGAACCCTAACTCGAGCATTATCTCACCCTCCCCCTTGCTTTTCAACTGTTCTTCCCCTTTGAAATCACAGATAAAACATCTTCCCTCAACTTTGTGGGGACACAACAGAGTGAGCCTAACTTATTTCTGCTCTGCTATACCTTTCTCTCTGCTATAGTCATTTTGACTAAACCCACTTTTGTAAATACTCTTCTGGTTTTGTTCAGTCCAGAACCTGGAGTCATTTATGTTTTTAATCTCTTCTCAGGACTGCAGGAAAAATTCATTCATGTTGTATCAAAATTGAAATAGTAATCACAACATCACTTTCAAGGAGGTAACTACAGTATGCAAAGGAAGTATTCTTACCTCTTGAAGCCTCTCTCTATCCTTGTATTACTCTACTGATTATTTGCATTTTTCTGGGAAATGTAAAATCACCTGTTTCTGTTACAGTAGTTATGAGAACACAGAGCATAGTGAACAAACACCTGAGAACCGTGGAGTGTGCGTTCAGTAGAAGTTGTGGCCAGACATCCTCAGCTACTGTAGAAACTACTCTGAAGCCGCTCATGCCATATGGATAAAAATTAAAACCAAACAGTCCTAATGGAGTATGTAAATAGTTTTTCTTTCTTTAAAAAAAAAAATCTTGAAAAAGAGAAGAAAACCTTACTAATCAAAAGTCAGGAGCTCCAAAGAAAGAACTGGAGAAACTTGGTGTAGTGGCTATCTCTGGTTGTCAACTTGACTATATTTGGAATGAGCTACAATCCAGATTTGGAAGGCTCACCAGTGACCCTAACCTGGAGGCTTGGATATAGAAGCCTCTGATCTGGATCTTGGTATGGAGGTCTTGATAGCATATCGGCTATGGATTCTAGAAGATTAAGACAGAGAGATCTCCGAGCTCAAGATCATCTAGGATTAAAGGTGTGAGATTAAGACAGAGATCTCCGAGCTCAAGATCACCTGGGATTAAAGGTGTGATGGCACACACCTTTAATCTGGGTTACACCTTCTGCTG